>JAOBRG010159876.1:0-18377 GCA_027574985.1 Umimayanthus nakama | reverse complement strand
GACGTGTTTACAGGACGTGTCGCCCGCCAAACAAGCCGCTTGTACGTACTGCGCATGATTGTGAAACTGGCTTATTTAGTTTTACATTGAACAATGAAAGTTCTCGTAAAAAGTTTGAACTGAATCTATGGAGTGAAACAACACTTGAACACTTTTTCAGAATATCTTGTCAACAGAAGCATGTGACAACAGCTGCGTTAACATGGAAGGCATCTTTAGCAGAAATTATCATTAACACGTATCATATGTGGAATGTGAGACAGTCTTATTTACCCTCAGGAAGAAAATACTATAATTTATGGTCTTTAGCTTTCAGCCATCTTTGTTTCCCTTGGTTTTACAAGCAAAGTTCAAAATTCCATTTGAGCAACACCAGCAAACAACTGTAAAACATTCTTTGCACTAATTTCCTTTAAATCTGTCCACCACATAATTACCATGAAAAAATACACAGCTCATTATTGCTGATTACCTGTTCATATTTTTCAAGTTCTGTGTGGTAGATCTGTCGAATTTGGTTCAGTTTTTGTCGGTACTCAGAATGTTCGACTTGGTTATCATGAACCCCTGCAGCAGCTGCCGCGGCAGCAGCCCCGCCTCCTTTCTCTGGTCCAGCCACACCTTCTGCCAACAGCATATTGTCAAGCCTCATCAGCTGTGGGTCTGGTGGTTCTTCCTCCTGTGCTCCACGGATACTGAGAACTGATAAGCAAATACACATAAAATAACTAAACAAGCTCTTCCAAAGCCAAAAGCTCGTTTAAGTGCTAACCTCTGGTATCAAGCAGATGTGAGTCCGTGACTCTCCATTGACAGGATACTTACTTAACCCATTGCTGGTTAGCTCCCAGCAGAGGTCAATAGCAAATGGTTAAGTGAGTGGTTTTGCAAGTGACTGCAAGTTGACAAATACCTTATTTATCATCATGTTCATGTCCTAATGTAGGGTATTTATTTTCTATGTTTAGTATGTCTAAAAAAACTGCTCAGCAACTGAAAGCTATTAATATTAGCTGATAGGCTGTTTGTGTACATGTGTGTGCAATTGTATGTTCCTGCAGGAAAATGTATTTTGCAAAGAGTAAAATACAATTTTATTTTCTATTTACTGAAATTATATATCACCCATGTAACTGGGTACAAATTAATTACAAGTTAGTATTTGTTTGTACAATCAAACTGACCTCTATAAACATATTCTCTTGGCTACACATCTGACCATGAAAGCCTTTCAGTATCCCATCCACAAATGTTAAAATTCATAGAAATAAGCATTCCTTCTAAGGCACTGTTTACACGGAGAAAGACGGGTCCCCCTTCTCTGTTCATTTTTAATATTGGGTTTACATGTGAACCAAGATAGCACTACACACAAGCTTTATTTATTTATGGGGTTAACTGACACAGGGCACCTGCCTCAGCAAGCATGTTTTTACCATGTGAACACTTGATACCCAAGTTATCTTGGAGAGGCGAGCTGTGTTGAGCTTTTTTAGCTTCAACTTATTGCCAAGCACCTATGGACTTATCAGTGCTTTCACTAACTTTTGAAGTAGGTGGCGAGAAGGAAATAGTAGGCGGCTATGATTTATATGAAGAGAAGAAGACCCCGAGTTTGTAAGGGGGTTTGGGGGCATTCTCCCCCAGAAAATTTTTGGACAATTTTAATGTATATTCTTTCATTTTGGCACGAAAACAAAAAAATCTTGAGTGCTAGTGGCAGAGTGTTGCTTGTGTTTTTCATTGCTTCCCAAGACAGCTAATAAAGCAAAACAATTGTCTTTGATGTTCAGTTTTTATGAACTACAACACCAGTGCAGACACTGTTGACATGGGCTAGTCCATTCTTAAAATGAAATGGCTACCCTCCTGAAATTTAAAAAAAACAACTTTTTTTAGTATATCGGAATAGCTCGGACCATGCCATTCACATTTGGCAAAAAATAATTCAGACTGAAACTGTAAACTTGGTTTTCCAAGTTCAACTGCTGATTAGTACATAAACAAGCTCAGTTCACAAGAGACTGATAACACAGTTGAAGTTGTTCAATGTTATCTACTCCTTCTATCTTAGACTTTTGCCTGTAATTACAAAAGTGCAAAGTTGAGATAAAAGTGGAAAATTGCGATAAATATCGCGTTTCAGTTGAAGTTACAAACCGCCAACCAAAATTTGAGTGCTAATGCGAAGTCACTGGAAAACAAGTAAATTGACATTTTAATTGTTGTTTATCATGCATACCCGCTTGCGCTCCTCATTTTTAGATTTTCGAATTTCATTTTTTGTTTTAACTTCAAACTTACGATGTTTTAGAATTCGACTTTGAGCAAATATCCATTTTAATGAGTAAAAACAACTAAACTATACTTGTGTATTAAATCCCAAGCAGTCGTCGAATTTTCCACCGTCGTGACACATGTTTTCGAAGCGATGATGAAATATTCTTGCGCCGTAAACAAAGATTTATTTAACTCTGACAAAAATTGTCTTTGAATAACTTATTCACTTCTTATTTTAACATTTTAAGTGAAAAACAAACCAATTCTTGCAATTTAACAGCAAAATATACTGCACTCGGCTATTACTTGTGTCACGTGCGCATGCGGCAACACGTTGATTTGTGGGCAGCAGCTGTGCGACGTCACCATCGAAAGAAGTCGCATACAAAATGCTCTGTGTGTGGTCCAATGAGTTGAGACGTACATGCAAATAACAAATAACGCAAACAACTACAACAGTTTACGCGGAAAAATATAACCTATTATAGTGTTTATGACTTTAGATTTTTAAAACATTTTTCTGGTAATATTGAGAGAGAGAAAACAAGTATTTATAAATGAAAAGTACAATCATTAAAGCCGAGCTGTCCGTAAGTAGCCGGCCGTTTGGGCCTCAGTTGCCGGCGATAAATCGCCGGTAGCCGCCTTCTAATGAAACCCCTGACTTATGCGGCTGGCCCAATTTGGGGAGCTGGCACTTTGCACATAAACACAAAATATCTTGGCACCCGTTGAGACAAGATATCTCGTTCAGGTGGGCTATCTTTCTCTTTGTAAACAGGGCCATAGTCTCAGCTGAAGGTGTGTTCTGAAACACAATCTTTAATTTTGGCATTTTTTGTGCCTCAATGTTCATTGAAGAATTGTTTGAAAAAAAGAGTGTGTTATCAAACTCTACATGAATTTTTTAATTTCTAGATTTTATGACAGATTATTAAAATTTCAATACTAAAGCCCTATTAGGGGTTTCTGGGATATGGGATGTTATGAGAAAAAACTATAGGGATACAGGATACTACTTACCTACTAATAGAGCCTCAATACTTGTTTAAAAAATTGTCAGCTCAGTGATACAATGGTCTACTTCTTACCAACTTCTTGCTTAAATATGGTTTTTACAGAGGGATCTATCAAGTGTTTTACTTCCTGAACGTTTAAACACATCGAAAAAGGAAAAAAAATGGAAAAAACATTGCTTTTTCTTGCTGTCTTATTCATACAAATAAATATAAAAGAGTATGAATAGACTTTTACGAGTTCAGTCCGGGTAAGAACTCCGAGTACTGTCCTACTGATGCTGCATAAAACAATAATAATGTATGACAAACACTTCCTTTCTATAATTTAGTACCAGGAAACCCCCCAGGGTAAATTATCCCGAAACTATGGCTAAACACGGAAGATTTTCCTCTTTCTTTTTCTTCAAGCTTTCCTTAAACTTTAATTACAAAAGAGTTCTCCTCTCTCATTTCAATATCACGTCGGAAGCGATTGTTATCTTTGACAAAGCGAAAGAAGTTCTTTGTTTGCAGCGAGACAGGCTTTCGCTAAACAATAAACACCGACCATCCATCTTCGTCAACTTTTGCCTAATGCTCTCAAAAACATTGAATAGAGTCGAAAGTTTTCTTTCCTAATTCACACCATTGAACATATCATTTTTGTTTCATGTCTAATTACGCTTTTGTGACATTTCAAAACATGAAAAGGCGTACTTGTATGTGTATGAAAAACAGAGAGTATGCCGATTTAAATTCTATACACAAACTCTTGAAAGATATTATTCCCAGCCGAATCATACAGTTATTTTGTTGTTGAAATGTACGCTTAAGATTTATTTCAAACATGCATTAACTTACTATGTGTTGCAGTAAAGAAACAGACACAGTTCATGGACAAATGAACAGTTACAAAGAGAAGCCAAAAGTCACATTTTGGTTGCGAAAATTCGCAGCGAGTAGTCCCCAAACAGCCATATGCTGCAAAAGATCAGCCTACCCAAGTTTGACAGCAGTTATCTTGAAACATTTTCTAAACATACAAGTTTAATAAACGATCTGCCATTTACTTGCCTGTTTTTTCTTTGATTTCACATAGCACATTAAAAAGGGCGGGCTTCATTCGATGGCAGTTCAGCGCGTGCTTCCTAAATAGACAGACAAAGTCAGACAACAATACATTCGATCACCGTCAATATCAGATTCTAAAATACTCAACGAAGATCGACAGCTACTGCTTTAAGTCTAAAACAATGAGGAAACCAACTGCCAAATTGTCACCACTAACTCTTCAGCCTAAGGATTATTTTCTAAACATGACTGGATTTCATCGACATGAAAGTTCACGTGGTCACTCGCTTTTCGCTAGCTAGAGTTTCCTCACCTCGCCTGGGCTTCATCCAGCGACTGATCAGTGATGTTCATGATCTGTTGAAGAATGTCTCCTATTTCTTGCTTTTGCGCCTCTTCGGACTGTTTGGCCATTGGGTCAACATGTTGTGGTTGGGGATGCATCATGGAGACAGGAGTTATATTTGATGGATGATGCATAATCCTACTATCACTGCCTGCTTCCATCGGCTGGGCCATGGACTCCGCAACTTGTGTGCAAACAGAAGAAACGAACGTCGCGTCAAATTAAAATCATGAGCGGTTGGTTTTTTACCCCAGGAAACTTGCGCCGCCAGACAATTGACTGGAGATTAAAGTTAACTGCTGTTGGGGTTTTAGATTAGATGATATTTTGGTGACCAAAAGCTTGAGTGTTCCGCACGGCTGGCGGTCGCGATGGTATTATAAAGCTGCAAGTCAACTCTCACGCTTCAAACGAAGAACGTGTCAATATCCCTCGTGTTCTCGAATGATTGACACGAGAAGGAAAAGCGATTAGCATTCGAAATCATACAAAATTCATGCCTCAAATTATTCGCCGAGCGAAGGTCGATGCGGCAAAAGTTAAATGAACTTAGTATTTCTTACCTCAAAGACTGTTAAGCCGAATAGTACAGCACGCTTTTTGGTTCTGTGGCGTGCTTTGGATCCTCACTTGAAAGGCGAGCGTTCCAGTGAGCAAGATTTCAAGATGGCGGCCAACTCGAGACGGTGTGTCAATATTCATTAGTTGTTACTATGACAACAGACAGCAGCTGAGGAGGCGAAGGCGGACCTGGATGTAGTTATAAACGATTTTATACTTCAAAGAAAATATAACAAAATAGCATGTTCAATTTGAGCATGTATTTGATTATGTAACACTTAGAAATTAACGATTTGTGAAACCGAAATTTATCATTTTTCAATATTTAAAAGAAATTGCTATCACTTTAAATGATAGAGTGATAGCGATACCACATTTTTACAATATAAACTTGAAACTTCTTTTATATTGAAGTCTGCGATACCAGTGATCAATATATGTTCATTTTAAAACGCTTTGAGGCGGAAAATTTGTTTTTAATTGCTGGACGAGACGGTTCAGTGGATAAAAAATTTTCGTGTGATTTTTGATTATTATATGAGGTTACGGAGTTTTCAAGAGGTGTATTATCAGCTATAACGTATGGCATTTTAATAAAAAAAATATTTTACACTAGTGATTTTGTTAATACTGTAATTATTATGCGTGTGATTTAGCTCATCAGTCAAACTCTGGTTCAGATCCGTACTGAAAACCGGGATTTTCAACTACTGATATCACCCACTTTATATATGAAAATGAGAAAATATGGAACATCACACACAGGTACATACACAGACGCACGCACACGCGTGCGCACACCCACACACATGTTACACATACACACAAAACAAGAATAACCTGTATCGAACAAAATAATAATGGCCGCGCCAGCAACAGAAAAACTACGCTGAACCTTGATTGCACTTGTTGGGCAACTGTGGTATAAAACACCTCATTTTAATACATGTATTTCTCTACTACGTTATTCAATTGGTCTGAGACAGACAGACAAATGTCAGACAGACTTAGACAGGTATACAGCAGAAAAGCCACCACAAGACAGATAGACAGACCAGACAGACGGACTGAGAGTTTACTGTACAATTTGCATCAGATAAAAGAGTTAGCGCACCGAACCATGCTTTTAGCACACAATATAACATACTCCCTGGTATGCAATATACTGCTGAATGTAATCTTTGGTTGGAATTTCAAATTATGCTGTCAGTTCTATTCATAGCCTAGTTGCTGGCCAAACCAACAAAATCAATCAGAGTTTTGACTTCTTTTTACTTTTATAAACAAGCACATAATGAGAAAACTTTGAGAATCATAAGAATAAGTGCATGTTCATTTTCTGTTTGTGCATTGCGTATTAGGTTGGGGGAAGTTTATGGGACGGGGAATCGTTCAGTATCCAAATGTCTGCCGATTTTATAGACTGTAAAGCAAGAAATGCTTCTTTCTTGTATCAAATGTTAGTGTACTCAATCGGAATCAATAGCTTGACTGACTGGCGGAATACCCCCTTACAGAGCTTGTCATGGGGCGGAGGGGGGGGGGGGGAGGTGTTCAAAAGTGCCCTCGCCGATTTCAGCTTTCGAGAACTTTCTCAGTACTTAAGTAATACGTATCAACTGTGGCAACTTTTACTAAAATTTGTTGCAGAGCGAGGTCTGGAAAAATTGTGTGTCAAAGGTATCGCTTGTTGCCATAGCAACCCAATTTTCCACGCGATGTTTAGTCAAATTTGGACTTTGCTAGACATTTTCTCTATTAATTAAAGAAATCTCTAAAACTGGTGCTAATTCTTAGTCAGAAAGCCGCTTAATTGGTATTTTCTGTATTAGAATCATTTTTGAACGTGATTTATGACGTCATAGGTATTGCGCAATACCATTTCGAAATCCAAGATGGCGACCATGTACTTTACACTGTGTCAAAATTTAAAGCTTTTCAGTTATTTGAAAACGTTGGAAACAGAACTTAAACGGATATAGAGGCACTAATAGCGTTAAATAAAAGATTTTGAGTAAAATATTAATGCTATAGTTTATGATGAGCTAATGCGAGGTTTGAACTTTGACAGGCCGAAGACTGAATACGCTTTGTAACTCAAATTATTTAGAACACTGTAATTTGTATTCCTTTTACAATTTGTATCGTTTATTTGTTGTTTTGTAAAGTCAGGAACGTCTCTTTCTACCTTTGATCAGCAAGGTTTCCTAAAACCCAAAATTTGGATAGTTACGGCGTTATTATAACGCAATGACAACGTCATGATTCTCTAACCCCCCCCCCCCGTCCCCCCTCCAAACTTCATTTCAATATCACTAACAGTTTTAGAGTTATAGGCCGCGGGCTGATTCTCTACCTTGTCCCCTTCCCAAGCCGCGGCACCCTCATGAAGCCCACTAAGACCGAATAGGGTTAACTTGCAGTAACGTTATGTTATGAATGAACAATATTTGTTTAGAAGTTCCACGATGTAGGGCGGTGACAGTCTGTTTAGAGTTTTGTAGGTTAGGAGCAGGACTTCTAACTAAACACGAGAAATATCAAGTAGTCAGTGTCAGGAATGATATGAGCGTGGCAACCTGTTGCAGTGATCGTGACAGGACGGACTGCAGTGTTTTGGACACCTTTGAAGCCACAATTATCTCGTAGAGAGGTCCAACAACATGTTGATTGGAGTCAAAAGCTCTTAAATATGTCATTCGTTACCTATGACATCATATGACGAGCTGACTTGAATGATACACTGACGGCAAGTTGTTTGTCACGAGACGAACAGTCAGTATGTGCCGGGACGGTTTTCTCAAAAACTTTTGCAATAAACGCTGTGTAGCCAACTGGTTGGTTGTTCTCGTAGTCTTCTTAAGAAAACTCGCTTTTTTACATGCGATACTGTAATTTCATTGACGCCGGAAACACGCCAGACATCAACAGTTTATTGACAAATAACAACTGGCTCGCCCTTAGCCTTTTTACTCCCGCAAAGATCTTCAATATATCTATATTCTCTTTACATTGTCAGAACTAATGGTCCTTTAGTAAGGAAGAAAGGTGAAATTGACTCCAAATAGCTCTCGAAGATGAAATGAATCACTTTTTAAGAAATGAATGGGAACAAGTGACGAAAACTTACCAATTCGCCATTTTGTTTAAACTTTTGGGAGGTATGGACTACTCAGTTCATAATGCGCTCCAACGACTAAACAAAAAAATTAAGTCGAGGCCAGACAGGCGAAACTACAGATATGACTGTAGTTTCGACTTAAAGTTAGGCCTAATAAAAAAAATATATTAGTTTCCCGTCCCCGCCCGCCTCCTTTTTGCGTGCCCGCTCCTTTTTTCTTATTGTTTAATATTTTTCTTTTAAAATCTAAAATACTTTAACGAAATCTGAGAACCGTTGGTTAAAAACCCGATTCTGCTGTAAAATAACTTCAAAATAGAAACAGTGATGAATTGATTCGTAAATATAAAATGTGACAACTGTATGAGACTCTATTGTCAGATGAAACATAAAATCGGCGTAGATGTTACGGAACTGACAACGTCGCTTCCCATTTCTGCTTTCTTTCTTGTGGCTAAGTCTACACGATTTCGTATCTTCTGATCAAGGAAAGGTGGCGAAGCAGAAGCACAACAGCATTCAGGCTAAAATAGTGTTTGAGAAATAAATGAATATAAAAAGAGATTGTTCTACTTAAGTTTTGAACATTGCACTGTTATTTTGAATTTAGTTCGAGATTCCAAACATTAAAGGACGCCAGTACACGCTGTTTTATAGAAACAGTTTTCACTAGAACACCCAGACTGAGATTTGCCCAAAAATCAAGAAAAAGCTAAGAACAATCATCAAGCTGAAATTTTGATCAGAAACGTTTATTTTTTTTAATCCTTGCACAAAGATTGAGATACACATACGTATAGAGAGACTTGTTATAGAATTAGCTTGGTCATCGAGCGCTGGAGGAATGACACGACGTCCGCGGATTCTATATGGACAGTTTCAAATGTTTTCGCAACAAGCAGGATGAAATAATAGCAAACATGTATTTCTTAGCGTCGTTTTACAGTTCCGAGTGGAATTGCCAGAAAATAAGAACAACTTAATAACAATTTGAGGTTGAAATCGCTAAAATTTAAGAACAGCCCAGGCTGAGCCGAAAGTTTAATACTAGTTCTTGCAAAAAAATAGCGTGTATTGGATTATTTGGAAGCTGAAATATCCAAATTTCTGAGTAACTACGGGTCAAACGAAAAATTGGCTGGTGTTAAAAATTTGAACTGGCAATATGAACGTATAACGTTGTTTTATTGGAAGCAAAGGGCATATAAAACCTATATTTTTGAAAATAACAAAAAATGACAAAATAATAAATAATAAGGACCTCCCGCCTCATATCTTCGGTGATTCCGGACGGGAAACTAATATTTTTTTTTACTTGGCCTTATTGTTAAGTTATGGTCACTAAGGTGGTTTGTATCAAGGGCGGCTAAGGTGCTGGCAGTTAGGACCTTCACCAAGGGCGGCTGAGGTACTAACAACTTTCATGTTCCATGTCTGTCCTTACTAAGGGCGCCTGTGGTGCTAACACTGAATTTTGATGTTCCATGTACTTAGCAGATGATTCACTAAAGGCGGCTGAGGTACTTAAAGTTTTCACGTTACATGTAGGTCCCTTACCAGGGGCGGCTGAGGTACTAACAATTTTCATGTTCCATGTAGGTCCTTCACAAGGGCGGCTGAGGTACTAACAATTTTCATGTTCCACTTCGGTTCTTCACCAAAGGCGGATGGGTACTATGGGCCGAGTGTCAGAAAGCTGTCCATTTTTCAAGCACGGCCTCGGAAACCTGGAAGCAAGGTGCTTTTTCTCTATTCTTCTTTTTATCCATCTACGCGGCTCCTCACTTGCCCAATTTTCCCATTTCAGTTTTTATGGCCACGCGCCAAGCCAGAGGGAAACTTCTAAATAAATATTATGGGGATGATCGTTGAAATTGTTAAAAAAAAACCTATGTGGCCCCTGCAAATTTTACCCCCAAAAAGTTACCGCAGAGTTACATCAAAACAGATGTTGATAAACTGTGCGTTTAATAGGAAGATCTGTTTAAGCAACGCGTAAATTTCACTTTGAAAAGTCCGAAAATGCTCTCATAAAAGTTTCCTTTAAAATGTCATTTCTCGGTAACAGAATTAATTAAGAGTCACCAAACCTGTAATTTCAACCCGTAAAAGTTACGACAATCATTCCCGTCAGATCATGCATGGGAGTCCCCCTCCGGGGGGGGGCGCCAAGGATGCTCAAAAACGCAGCGTATCATTCTTCTGGGGAAAGTGTCCGGGGAACGAAAGGAGCAAAACCTAGGGAGCATTGAACGGCTTTAATACATAAACATAACTAGCGTAACTGGTGTGTGAGACTAGCGCAGTTTGTAAGATATCTAACTGCCAACCAGAAGTTATCCCCGGCCTGGTCGAGGGTTAAACTTTGGGCGACCTTCTTTCGCCACACCGTCCGTGGACAGGAACGTTGTCTTGAGCCGTTGTTCTAGTAAAATAGTGTTCCCGGTGTTTGAAGCATAGAAGAACAGGTGTTTTGGGGATTCAGGCTGATTTTGTTCTTATACATCAGGTGTTCTTGAAATTGTCTCTTTGAATAAAATACAGTACTGACTGGCGGAACGAAGTGCAGAAATGGTTGCTAACTGTACATGCTGTAGAACTCAGTACTGCACCTGCTAACTACCACAGTACGTAGGACACTAATCTAATCTAACTGGCAAGCGATTCCGGCACGCTTTTTTTTTTTATAAGAACCAGGAACTTTCGGCTCAGCCTGGGCTGTTCTTAGGTTTTTAGCGACTTCAGCCTCAAATTGTTCTTAAATTGTTCTTATTTTCTGGTCATTCCACTCGGAATAATAAAATGACGCTAAGAAATACATGCTTGCTATTCTTTCATACTGCTGTACCGATGTTATCACTCAGTTTCAGCGCTCGATGACCCAGCTTATAGTATTAAGCAGATCTTTTACACATGTACATTCTGTGTACAAGAATTAAATAAACTTACTTAAATTTTTCTGACCAGATTTTCAGCCTGGTGACTGTTCTTAGTTTGTTCTCAATTTTTGGACCAATCTCAGCCTGGGTGTTCTTATAAAGTTTGTTCTTAAATAAAAAAAAGCGTGTGTTTTTCTAAGAACAATTTTCAATTTCCAAACTGAATATGGTCTTATGTATATAGTATCTTTTTGACCAAATTTCAGCCTAAGTGTTCTTATTCCCCTTGTTGTTTTATGTGCGTTTTTCCTGTTCATGTTTGTATAGCGGCAATCAGAGGCACTATCAGTTGCTTTCAGTTCAATCTCGTGACCCGCGTCGCTTTTGTACTTCAACTAGTTCAAGAGGCGACTAGCTAGACAGCTTTGCTTTCTCTTCTTTACTAACTGGAACCGCTCGCACCTGATTGGATGGCGTATGAGCAGTTAGATCGAGTCGACCAGTGAGAGAGTGTGGGTTTGATCAGCGTAGATTGATATGGTATGTTTCTCGCCTCTTGGAATTTACAATCTGCTCCGACGAAGGGCTAACTCTCGAAACGTCAGCTACACATCAAGTCCCAGAGGCGAACAACATGCCACATCAGCCTTTGTTGATCAAACCCAATTTCAGTTTACTGGCCAACGCAGAACTGAATTTTTTTTCAAAGCTAGTCTTCCAGTAACAGAGTGGCCTGGATCTGAACCAGAGTTTAATTACTGTTTCGAACCCCTTTGAGCAAAAGATCAACCCGTGTCCAAAACTTAAAAAATTTTAAATGTAATATCATAATGAGGAGTTCCCTTCACTGAAGGATTGTTCGTTTCTTGGAGACTCCTCGCCTCCATTATTTCCGTTAGTTTTCTGTTGTAAGTAAGCATATTTCAATGGCAAATAAAATCATTCATTCATTCATTCATTCATTTATTTTTGCCATTTGATAGTACACAATACTTTACAATAATTAAGGTTAACTAAGTAGATAATGACAAGGAAGCTAAAAAAAACCCAGAAGGCTTATAGCGAATGAGCTTCCTCTAAATAAAACTAACTGATCAAATACGGCTAACAGGAACGGCTGATCATCTATTTTATAAAAAAAAAAAGGGAGGACAAAACAAAATGACTAATGATGATTCAGAACTGTAGTCTAAACAACATTAATAAGTTCCAAATTTCTCAAATCTAGTGCAAAGAAGTAAACATTGTTTACCCACAAAATAAATGTTTTGTGATGTTTTGAAGACAAGTGTTACGTATCTTTAATTTAAAACTACAGTGTTAGGAACTGTGGCTTGATCGCTATTGTTTACGAAGCAAAGAACAACATGTCATCTCCGGTGTTCTGAGTTGCTAAGTTTTTTTCGCATCTGTATTATCCGATATCAGTCCACCAAAACAATTATCAACCTCGTCCCTGCCTACATTCCACTCCAGCATCTGAGGCATGACTGCAAGCGGTTTCTCCCCATTGCCCATGCGCGCAGTCGTGAACAAGCCGTTCTCTACCCGTGCAGTTCACTCGTGTCAGCCAGACCTGACCTTGTCCTTGGCCGTATTTTGCCCCTCTTGATACTCTGAGAGCTGCTGGGAAGCCAAGAGCACGGCATATGACGTCACCATCGGTGAGATCCCAGCCCTCATCACAGACAGTGCCCCATGCTCTTCGGTAGAATACTTCCACGCGACCTTCACGGCGACTTTTGCCACCAACAAGACGAACTGATGAATAACAGCAGATTCGAATCAGAGCTAAGAGCGCTGTCATATTTACATAATAGATTTTAGCCGGTTTTATTAACTGTTACTAAATTAGGAGATGCTTTTTTTAAAAGCTGGTAGACCATAACGCGTACGCAGCCGGATTGAAAAAATCACGTAGTTGCATTCTCGTATCTACTGACATTATTACAAAGAGCCGCTGCTAGCCACAACGCGAATAACAATTTAAAAGCGCGCGGCTTCCATAATCCCTGGAACGCGAAATGGAGCAGTGGGAGATAGGCCTTGAGGATTGTGCTAGCATAATTTTTGGCATAATTGGAGCATAAAAGCATGATTTTTTAAACGAGCACTGCCACGATATAATTAGCAAATTTTAGCACTTTTTGGAGCATAAATTCATAAAATTTAGTAAATATGGTGTATTTTCTACAGAAATAAATTAAATTTAGGTAGTGTGTTCTTGCAATGCGTGTTTTAGCTACGCTAATAGTAGTATTGGCTTTGTTCTGACATGCTTAGAGATGCGAGCAGCTAATTTGGACAGCTGAGGGCCGAGACAAACTGCCATAAATTAAAACACAAATAAATTTACAATAACATTTTATTTGAAAAACATCATAATTTGGTGTCGTTATTGCGCGCCTATATGTACAGAATCACGTCATTTTGTAAGCATAATTTCGGAAATCAGGAGCATAATTTGGGAATTCTGGTATAATTTTGGCATAATTCGGCAAAATTTCAAGCCCTGCTAGTAGCATAATATGCCACTTTTAGGAGCACAATCCGCCAAGGCCTAGTGGGAGATCTTTGAGGGAACCAACCGCACTCGCTAATGGCATACAATTTTATCCGAAGGTTTTCACCGAACAGATGTCTCAAGTTAACACTCGAAAAAAAACACCCTTCTTCACTTCCCCTCGAAGGAACACTAATCAACTGCAGATTAATCTCCCATCAGAAGCTGGTACTCATTTAAACATCTGAGATCATTTGCAGTAGTGTGTTTAGTGTGAATGGGGTTTTGAACCTAAGCGCTTTTGAGGCCGACAATGCGCTATCTTTAATTAAACCATGAGCGGTGTGAGACGTAACGACCGCTGAACGAGACTACAGGCTGAGGGCGTCCGTGGTAGTCTGGTTCAGCGGTTGTACTGTTAGGAGTACAAACAAACTGACAAATGGAATGGCGATATTTAATTTGATTAATGTTGCTTTAGTTGTGACCTGGATAAAAGCTTCCAAATCAAAATAAATTAAGCAAAACGAGCTGGTCAAACCTGGCACTCTGACGCCTGTTGGAGCGGGCACTTGTCCCCTGCATACCGCAACCGCGGGAGGCACGCTCTTGCAGTCTTGTGACGCACCTCGGTCGGGGGTAACGCTGAGACAGTCGGCCAGCGAGTCCTCGTGCCCTTTACACTCCACCTGGTCCATTAATACGGGACCATCGCCTGACGGGACCGAGATGCCACTGGACATCCTGAATAACAGTAACAGTAAAGATAACGTTAACGACAACGATAGCAATAGCAATAACAATAACAAAAAAAAGTTATTTAATCATGCAGATTTAACGAAGTTAAGGCAATCTTTTCTACTTGTTAGAAAAACGAACATCAAACAAGAAATAAAGCAAGTTTTGCAAAACTGAAAGAAGTAGAGAAAATATGAAAAGGTTAAACTGTGAAAAAATAACGCTACATTCATTTATTTATTTGTAGAACGTCTCGTTCTTCCTTGCGATATGAGAAATTTCTGCATGCAAGGCAATTTATATAGAGGATAACTTAAGATAAACTAAGACTTTTTTTCCAATCTGCTCTTCTAAAAGCAAACTAACTTACAGTATCTAAGGAATAAAACATTCAAACTATTAAACTAGACTATTTACAAAAGTAAAATAACATTTGTGCGACGTTCAATTTAACCCAACACAATGACAACGCATTAAAACGAAACGAAACGAAATGCAACGGAAACAATGTGAAATACCGCAACGCAAGGAATTGCAATACAGTTTAATTTATCAGCGAAAAGCATTACAGTAACCACGAGTAACTACTTCCATTTACCAGGGTTGGCCTAAACAGGTTTTTACATAAGTGGTGGTTAACATAAGTTTAGGCTGTCTAGGTTCTTAATAAAATAATTTTAGTGATCGGAATCCTTAAAAATCATACCTTTCTAAAATGCTCATATCAAACGCGCGTTCGTGGATCAGCTGTTAATTTTATGTAAGTGAGGGGGTAACCAGTAAGATTTGGCCGCTGAGCACTGATAAGCACATATTTAGGTTTAGTTGTAGTAAGTTATAGTGCTCTATAATAATCCCAGATATCTGGGATTATTATAGAGTACAATAACTTTAAATACTACAACTAAACCTAAATATATGTTTATTACATGGCTGACTGATTTCGCGTGCTGTGATTGGTCAATTCTAGGTTCGTAAGTAGCCTTACGGACTTCTAACTCTCGATCACCTTTTTAAAACCGGAATAATCATTAAAGCCACATAATAAACTGATCTCATCAGCCTCGTTTGCTCGTTCCGTACGTTAAGCTATGTATCCTCGTATTTCTTTCCGTGTTTTCGTGGCTAAAGCGCGAAGCCATAAAAGGAAGGAAAAAACTTTGTCCATAACTTGCCGTACGGACCTCGCACTCGGCTAACAAGAGGTATGTATATAACAAGAATAATGACAATGACGACAGGGATAATGAAGGTAATAATAAGAAGAAGAAAAAGAAGAAGAAGAAGAAGAAGAAGAAAAATAATATTAACGATAACAACGGAAACGATAACATCGCTCTTAACAATTATGACAACTAATACAATAAAAGCGATGAATTAACTCTTCCTGTCCATTGCAAGACGATCCTTACGACAAACTTTTCTCGTGCTGTTTGACCCGCGAACCGAAGTAAACTTACATTGCTCCGCTGAATTTCAACATTCTGCAGACAACGTTGGCGTCTCTCAGGTCCCATCGGTTGGTACATATGGTTCCCCACACGCCCCGTGACTGGACCTCGACACGCCCTGCATTCTCTGTGCTGCCTCCTACAAGGCGAACCTCTACAACGTGCAGATGAGAAACGTATAGACAAGTTTAAAACACGCTTTCTTGTCCTACGTTTAGTTAGTCAAAGTCAGGCATCAATATTATTTGCAACAGTAAGGGTCATTTTAAAAATCATTTCCACCCGCGCAAATCGGGGCAAACCTAATCCCAGGCAGGGAAAAATACTCCATTTCTCAGTAACCGAAGAGTAAACAAGCTTCTACATTAAACCCAGGCGAAGGTTAACATTCGACAGTTAGAGAAGTGGTAATAATAGACATGTTAGCAAGTTCCTTTTGATTCTTATGATATTTAATTGCACTTCTTATATTGCATGTTATTTTGATCAAATTCCGGAATAGGGATACACAGAATAAAATTTTTGTTCAATCTTATTGTTCACAATTCCTGGCAAGTTAGAAGAACAGCACAATTGAGTTATATCTCTCTCCCCAGTCATAATTTTTAACTAGATATTTGATTGTTTTGCGAATTAGGAGACAATTTCGAAATTTTATTCTCATCCCTGAACAGGCGAAAGAAAAGTATTTTTCGTGAAACTCGTTTTTGCACAATTTTTCGGCTGCAGTTCTTTTGCTTTCCCATATAATTTTATTTACTTAAAATTCTGGAAACTTAGAAGCGTGCACATATACTTTTTTCCTTTTTTTCAACTTCTTCTTCTTTTTTTACCCCTCCCCTTCGCCATTTCCACTAGATCAAGTGTTTAGCTCCTTACTTGAGCCCACTGCAGGTGCAGCTGCAGGTTTCTGCGGTTTCCTCTTGACGATCCTGTAAACGTAATTGGCCTCCGACAGCCCAACGCCCTTGGTGCAGTGCTTCGATTTGCCGTTCTTGGCGAAAGTTTTCTGGCCGTTTGGACCGCTCCAGCACTCACTATAGGACTGAAGACCAAAATAACTGAAGCCTGTTTGAAGAAGTGCAACACTTGTGAATTAGAATTTGTGAAAGGTTAGCACAGTTGTCAGTTGAGATCTTTCACTAGCGACCACGAGGTCCCGGGTTAAACCCCCGAGGGTTGAACTTTTGGCGACTTTCTTTCGCCCTCCCGTCCGTTGACAGGGGCGTTTAGCAGTTGGTCTGGTCTCTCAACCTTATGTCGGGGGACTTAAATGAACCCACACACTTGACGATAAGAGGAGGGTTAATACCAGTGATGTGGACCTAAACGCATTGGGTTTGATATATAAACAATTAACTTTGCGCTATATAAGTATTTTAAAACATTAATGGAACTAATAACTACCAGGACATGGTTGTTCAAAGGCTGGGTAATTTTATCAAGTGGACAAATTCTTATCTTGTGGGTAAAACTTACGCATTCCTAGTTTTAACTGGTAAACGAACAAGTCTTATTACACTAGATAAATCCATCCAATCTTTGGACAACCGGACCCTGAAGGGTAGAAATGCTGACTAACACTGTTATTCGGTTGTTGCTATAATTACTTCAGTTATAACAACAATAGTTTTTATTTTTATTGTTGTTAAAAATAATACTATTTATTTATCGATTCATTTTTCTGTACAGGTAACAATGAAGGAGGTTGCCTAACTCTAGGGGTATTTTTGCTCTGGACCAGAGCTCTGGACCTACTTACGATCAGTAGATTTTTGACAGACCAATTTTGACTATTGATGGAACATGTTCATTTTATAACACAAGAATATTTAGAAAACTTTGAGTAAACTTTATCCCATATTGCAAGCGGTGCTATCTACTGAAGAAATGGAAAACCTTTTCTGCGTGTTTCCGAGGCGCATGCGCGTATGGTCTTGTTGAAGTCATCGGGATCAACATTGTCCTTGAAGTCTGCTATGAGTTCCGGTAGAGGCCTGGGCTTTATCTTATTGTCCCTGTAGCACCCCACGGGCTCGTAAAGGAGTCGGCTTGGACCTAGTTCAGCAAAAACGATTTCTTTTACTAATTTCAAAGTGACTTGAATCGGATATGGGATATTAGGATGGTAAGTAGAGCAAATTTCGTTAGACCTTGAAAAACTTGTACACTACAACAATCACAATCACGGTCGCAGTTGCAATCTCAATCACAAACTCAACCACAACCACAACCATACTAGTTAATATAACCACAATTATAATCATTGCCATAAAAATAAAGAAGAAGAAGAAGAAGAAGAACAAGAAGAAGAACGAGAAGAAGATCAAGAACAAGAACGAGAACAAGAACAAGAATAAGAATAAGAATAAGAATAAGAATAAGAATAAGAATAAGAATAAGAATAAGAATAAGAATAAGAATAAGAA
>JAOBRG010159765.1:0-18380 GCA_027574985.1 Umimayanthus nakama | reverse complement strand
AGCAAATATGTCTGACAACCACACTAGGGAGCGACATAGGTGAAATCGGATGACATCGCTCTTAGAGCCCTTTGATTTTATTTGTTACCACCTAGAATCTGGGTGGCACGTGACCAGACCCAACCGGGGTCTTTGTCTCGGGAGAGGAAAGAGCCTGGGCACGAGGTTGCTGCGGGTTGTGTGTCTAATGATGACGACAAGGCCTTGAGCCAGCGCCTGCAACTGTTGTTCAAGCAATTTCAAACCCTTGTAGAATGCGACAAAACCTTTTCAGACCTTTACAGCTTTTTTCATTAACCTTTTACAGGTTCAAGAGAAAGCAACAGCTTCAAACCGAAAGAAAGAAGACGAACTCGCAAGTTACCAAGGTGGGTAGGTTAAGGTAGTTTGTTGTAACACCGAAATAATAACCGCAGTTTTGTTCAGATCTAAAACAAGTATTGAAAGGAAAAATATTACTTGATAGTTTTAGTGGCTGAAGAATCCAGCGGCCTCTAGGCTACAAACTTTATTTTTCATTCTGTCCAAAATGACGTCAGTCGAGTTTACCGTTGAACTTTCTATCATTGTCACTTAGCTTTTATAAGAAGTGGTTGGTAGAAAAGCCAACAAAACTATCTGCTGTATGTTCGTGACTTTTCTGGCCTTTCCAGCCTAAAACGAAAATATGGCAAAAAATGCAAGTGATTTCGGTTTTAAGTAAGCAATTGTATGGCACTTTGGCCTCAATATAGAGAACTGATTCCAAGTCAAAAGAAAGCTACGATGCTCTATGGAATAAAGAGGTTTATTGAATCGCATGAACCATATGCTTAAGTAGATGCACCCTCGTGAGACATAGCTGTTTACCCCGTACGCAAAGAACATTATGAAATTGTAGATAAAGAAATAAAATAGTCTGAATCTTTTTCTTGACTGAAGAAGATAATTTATTGGCTGTCTACAAACCTGTTCAAAAGTCGTTTTCTAAATTGGAGTTCAAGTTCAACTACTAAAACGCTCTGGCTTGCTGAAGGTATTAGACGCACATTTTCATGCACCTTCACGTTTTCGCTTATAGTGCGCTTGGTTTCTCAAAATCTAAAAGTTCAACTTGTGCAACTATTCATCCAAACAGAATACACATGTAGTGCAATCTATTAAACAACCTTAACGTGATGATCTGTCATTCTAGCCGGAAGTTAGGGTTCCATTTTCAAGTTTTTTCTCAAGCTTTCACATATAACCAGTTAACTATGCTTTCAATAATGTTGATTTTAACAATTGAATGGCTGAATATGTATAGCAATAATGTATCGTTGTGATTTTTTATGCCGTAGATCTTGTAAGTCGTCATGGGTATTGATGCAACATCTGTAGCAATCGCGGCACAAAGTGCTTTCCGAGGACTTCCTTCCATCAAAGGGAGCATCAGTTGCCTTTGAATAATGAGGAGATTTGACTAGTTGCAAATTCACGATCTAACAAGTTACTCGAGTCTTCTTCAAGAAATGGAAGGGGCGAACTCGTAGAGCAATCCACGCGCCAAAGAAAATGATTCTGAGAGCGAGGTTACCAGGATTCCAATCGACTTGGTAACCGCGTTGCACCTGAGAACCGAGCAGCTGCGGAGTGACGAGTCTTCAGAGAGAGACGCCTGACAGGCTTGCTCTTAAGTCGCACTAAATAACACAGGACCATAGTCAGCTGTAAATAGTACTAGCAAACTTTAATTTCCTCAAGAGTTCTGTTTATTCACGTTGTTTCCATAGTATGGTTGGAAAAGTAATAAAAACTATGCTAGAGTCAACAACGTGTTTCGACTTAAGTTGACTTTGTAAGCAATGAAGATCTGGGTATTCTTTTGACATGTGAGACTACTTGCAAAACGATGTTACAGCGGTTTCGCCAGTCTTTAGTTTCTTAGTTTCTCCAAGGTAGATTTTCTTTTAGATTGAAAGTGTCTAAGTTTTTGACCAATCGAAAATGAAAATTATTTATACTGCTATATCTGGAGTTATGATAGTTCGTTTTTAGCATTCAGATTATTTGTAATAGTTTCAAGACTTTGGCGGCTGAGCTAGACCTGGGAAATAGAAATAATACCGTTTAAAAACCGGTTTATTGTTGGTTCAGGAAGCCTGTAGTGGCAAGAGCTTAAATTATTATAAAACAAGTGATGTAAATAACACCTGCTTAAAAACTAAACAGGAAATTAAAAAACTGGCATGGTTTTGGTTAAATCAGTTGTAAGGAAAATGTAATTTTATTAACCTTAAAGGCTGAAATTAATGTGCAATGAGCGGTATTCCCGGCAATTTTGCTGGTTTCTCAGTTCCTTATTGTTGTGTCGTAACTGGAGTAAATTGTTTTACCACTCTGGGAGTTTGTTTCTTAAGACGCAATTGGTTTTTCGTGGATGTAAAACAGAGAGCTTTTGCACACGCTGTCCGCCAAATTTGGTCGTTGCCTTACCTGTGATCAGGCCCTCGTGGTTTCGCCCCCATGAAAGCCTGATCGCAGGTTTATCGATTCCTAATGAGTTTCACTGAGATTCCACGCTATTACACAAACGACATCGCAAAGTAAACCAAATTCTTGCCAGTTGTAGGATTTTTAGAAATATAGGCAAAAGTTTTTCCTTAGGTGGAGTGTTTTATCCTCATAGCCAATAGGAAATCGTATATACTTTGACTGAAATAGCCTCTAACAAACGCCCTTCCACCTCAGAGTTGTACTTTAAAGTCTCTAAGAAACACCCCTCTACCTCCATACTCCCACTGAAGGTATCTAATAAACGCTTCTCCTCTATCAGTTGCACCAAAACTCTTCCCTTTCTCCACAACACCATTTACCATTTTAACATCTGTTTTTAAAGAAACGACCGCAGCGTTTTCTCGCATGCGAGCTTGTCTGGTGTATACTTTTTACAATTACCAGGTGAACGAGTTCGTGTGAATGGAAGGCAGCTATTAAATTTATGAACAGTTGAATGTTCATATGGATCCCACACTGCACTACAGTACTTCACTTGAGGTCTTACGAAGGCTTTGCAGGCAGTCTCTTTGGTTGCAGGTAAGCAGCAGCGGAAGTGGCGACGAAGCAGTTCAAGTGTTTTGTTAGCTTTTATTGTGATGGAGTTGATGTAAATGTTCCAAGTCAGTTGTACACCTAGGTATTTCTGTGTAGTTGAGGATTGCAAAGGAACGTGCTGCATAATACTTCTAATAGTACTTCTTGTGTGACATATGCATCACAAAGCACTTGGTCATCTGCCACGCGCTTTCCCAATCACAAAGTTCTAAGATGTCATTCTGGAGGTTAATTACTCGGTATAAAACACAGTCCCTTGACAGTTATCTGCAAAAAGACGTAACTGTGTATTTATGTTGTTCTCAATGTCATTTGTGTAAACAAGAAATAGCAAGGATCCGAGCACTGTCCCTGGAGGGACACCAAGGTGGCGTGGACCTGGTTAGAAGTAGCTCCTCCAAGCACTGCTTGTTGGTGCGGGAGATGAGAAAGGATTCAATCCTTCTCCGGATGTTCCCCTCAACTCCAAGTTGGTTCAGATTTAGATGTAGTCTTTGATGCGAGACTTTATCAAACGCCTCATAGAAGTCTACTGTAGTTTGATGAGGTCAGTCTGATCACGAATGTCCAGTGCGCTAGCAAGGTCCTCAATGAGCGTTGCAAACTCAGTTTCCACCCTCTTCCTCGACTGAATCCGTGCTGCGCGTCTGACAAAAGATCGTGTCGGTCAATCAGTGTGTGCAAAGATGTGGCGATATATGATGTGTTCTAGCACTTTGCAGGGTACAGATGTCAAGGATACCGGTTTGTAATTTGCAGGGCAAGACTTGTCGCCTTTCTTGTATATCACGGTGATATAAGCCCTTCTCCAATCCTGTGGTAGATACTTGTTTTCATCGGAAGCTTGAAAAAAAATTTCCATGCATAACAGGTGCACAATGCTTGAGTACCCGAGCAGGAATGCCATCGGGGCCTGACGCCTTATGTTTTTTAAGATCTGTCAAAGGCTTATAGACCCCTGGTTCAGTAATAGTCAATGGTAGTGAATTTGGGATGCCTATGTCGTCAACTCGTGGTAGTTCTTGGCTGTTTTCGCTTGAGAAAACAGATTGAAATTTTTAGTTAAGCATATTAGTCTTATCCTTTGATGAAGTTGCCAAATTTCCCGAACTGGTCATTTAAGAGGGAATACCAAATGAGTCTAACTCGCATGATTTCACTTAGTTCTAGAATGATTTTGTGTTACTTGTCTCCAGCGATGCACCAATTACTCCAGTCACGTATTCGCGGTGTTTGCTTCTGATTTGTCGATCTAGTTTCCGCCAGTGATTGCAAAATGCTAATCAATCAGTGACATTGTTTGACTTCTTTGCTTTATGGAACAGTTTGCGTTTCTTCCTTGCACCGCTTCTTATTTTATGGTCAATCCAGGGTTGAGAGCATTCGCTAGTTGTCATCTTAGATGGGACATTTCGCTCAATGGATTCCAATAAAGTTGAATGGAGTAAGTTCCAGTTGGCCTCTACGTCTTTATTTGGGGCAAGATTGGTGTGGTTGTGCGTTGAGCCGGGCGTCAAACGCCGCGATGTCATCTGAGATGGCTTGGTAGTTGGCTTTCTTCGACAAGAAAATCTTCCGAGGACAGACTTAACCCTTGCACGTTTAATGTCACAAATTTTTTTAACATATTCATGAACGCTTAAGCTAGACTTGACATTCACATTCTGCAACAGTGAGTCGCTGTTGGTGAAAAATAGGTCTGGTATATTCTCACCCCATGTGTTCTTTCCTGCTAGCTGTTGAAGACCATAGTCGAAGTCTCCAATTATTCATATGTTGTCAGGAACAAGAATTTTTTCTATTGATGGTCGCAAAGTTTCGATGAAGGCTTCTTCTGTTTGTTGAGATCTATAAATTGCCCGATAAGGGTGCGGCCCCCACCATGGCACTTGTTCATGATTCAAGATTCCGCTTCCACCCCCGAGATGGATGTTCTGCTAATACTTTTTGAAGTTGACGTCATTCATGTTCATGCATTTTGGCGGAACCATGAAAAGCACTTCTCGCACTCGAGGGAGTCTTGGTTTTTTTTAATTGTTTTTCTGCATAAAGCGCACGAGGGCCTGGATTGAACGTTGAACAGTCCGAGGCGATAACGAATAACAATCGCGAGTACTACTTGTAATGAGTGTTCACAACTCACTAGTGGTTGAAGTGGTGCGTGAAGATGGTGTGACCTCTCCTTAATGGATCCAAGAATGCGAGCCACGTTCGATTGAGCGATTTAGCATGATGCAGGTTTGAATGAGGAGAAACGTCCAAACACCGGCGGTTTCCTGGTGTTCTCGGTTCCATAATTTGCTTTCAACATGGCCAAGAAGACAACCAAGATCAACAGAGATGATTCGAGCATTATGGTTACCTGGACGGACGAACTTGACGTGGGAATTCGTTTTCTAGGAAAATATTTTTGAACATGTCGGCCGCAGTTTTCTCACTGCAACTTTTCTTTGGTTTTTTTTTTTTCAGGATCTCTAAATATTCGCAATGTTCTTCAGTTTCTTACTGAACGGTTGACACGTGCCTTCTTGTGATAACGTTACTTGATATGTAAGGCGGGATTGCTTTCAGAGAGGTTACAGTCAGTGGAAATGATGTGAACTGTTATTTTAAAATTGAAGACAGAAAATCGAAAACTTGAATAATGGCCTGTTAACATGGACCCCAGGTAGGTGGGGTAACCTGGCGAAGTAGGGTACCCGTCTAGTCATATAAAGTCTCTTTTTGGTTTACAAGAAAAGTTGGGTACCCCACCGAGGCGGGTAACCCTGTCATCCCTGGGTCTTCAAGATTGCATGTAAAGGCGGGCTGGTTTTTGACCATGGCTAGGCAGGTTACCTAACCTACCTGGGGTCCCCCACCTTCATGTAAACAGTCCCTTAAAAACTGAAACGTCTCTTACTAGCTCACGGAAAAAAAAAAGAAAATGCTCTAAGTTGCAGTTATAACATCTTTTGACTTTTTCACCTATCGTTTTGATATCCTGAAGAACATCGCGATACTTTTACGTACCTTTTTTAACCGAGTGCTTGGAAACAAATAACTTTGGAATCACCAGACCCGCACTCTCCTACCCAGGTTCTTTTCTCTCCCGAGAGGTAGAGGAAAGAGCCTCGGGACGAGGTTGCCGCCATCTCCAAAATGCTCAAATGAGCCTCGACGTTTTGTCTGAAGCTTCGCTACACTTTTGAAAGCTACAACAAAGACCTTGTGAATGTAGTTTTTACGTGACTTCCGTTGAATGCAACGCCCCGTTCACACGAAAACCCTTTCAATTGAGGCCGCAACCGGCTTCTTCTTCCGTTTTGGCCTCCCGCCCACAGGTTGACGATGGAAACGTTCGCCAAAAGCGGATATACTTGGAAAAAGCTCTCGAAAGTGGAAACTTTTAAAAACGCAGTTTTCATTCATTCCGGGCGTGAGGACGGTTGAAAGCAATCAGCAGCTTTCATGATCTGCAGTGCAAAAACTGGCACACAAACGTTCCCATGAGTCTCCTCATAAAGTTGCCTCTTGTCCGTGAGAGCGAACGGCATGTTGCATTGTTAATGTCATTTTCGCAGTTCTAATCAGTGACTTTCATTACCAAAAAGCAGTCCCTTCCTCATACTTCAAGTTCGCCTTGAAAAGTTGCAAACCGATTGCTCGGTGTAGATATGTTTTCGGATTGTTTTATGCGTTTTTAAAAGCGTTTACGTGGGGGCTGGTAAACTACCGTATAGATAGTAAACTTTCGAAACGTTTTTGATAAACGGGTCACATGTGAACGTATGGACGGAACAAAGAGTTATCAGTGCAAAGATGTTGCCAACATTTTTGTTAGTCTTTTTTTTATGTTCATTTTCTTTTTTGGTTAGACCCACACTAAAACAAGTGCGTAAAGTCTTGTGTCTCCTCCCTTTCGAAGAATTACAGTATCCCCCATCTCGTACGTTTGGTATTTCTTCATTGCTTGATTAACTTTTGTTTACATGCCTATCCCACAAGTGTGTACCAAGAATATCATCGATGCCCAACCATGCTTTTAATTCTTGATGAACCATTGGAGCAAATAAAATTGTCAGATTGTATTCAAGTCCCCAAACTTCCATCTTATTCTTCTCCGTTGCTTTCGGCATTTGAAAAGAAACCTTCAACACATCGAGTCAGAGAACCGCGTCCCTACGAAACTTTTCTTACAGCCCTGGCACACTACTCAGCGTATCGTACAGCGTATGCAAGCGTTTGAACATACGCTGCTAGAAACTGGCATACGCTGAAGGTACGTTAGGCATAGGTTGTATACGTTTCAAGCACGGCCGCATATGGTGGCATACGCTGAAACACGGCGAGGCAGAGTCACTTTTTTAAGCATGCTTAAAAAGTTTTGTGCGTATTCGGACGTATGGTTTACACGCTTGCCGTACGCTGAATATGCAGAGCTACGCTAGAGGAAAGTTACTCATAGGTACAGTTCGCTGGTCATATGCTGGCCTTACGCAGGTGATCGATATGCTACTTATAGCGATACTCATAGACTCAGAACTGTAAGTATACGAACACTTCTGTATTTTCCGAATGGCACATTGAGCGTATGAAAATCAGTTTTTGAATTTCATTTGCAACTTATACGTTTTTCTCATACGCAATAGTGTGACAGGGCCTTTAAGAATAAACACAAGAGCATGTGCGTCGGTGTGCAGAATTTGAGTTATACAAAGATAAATTATAAGACAGAAACAACTCAACAGGATTTTAAGTGTGAGTGCAATTTAATCCACAAATAAGCCAACATTAATGAACAAATACAAAACTTGATTTTAAAAAGGCAAGACATCTACATTACGAAACTTTGCTTTCATGACAATTGTAAGCTACATTCATGTAGGGTAATTTGCATTAAAAATACTTGAAAAACAAATCTTGTATACTGTGTGCACTAAGTATAGATACACAATTTTCCTTCTAACAAAGTTTCAACGTTCATTTGGATGCGATTAGTGAAAATTCTCTCAGTTTTAAATACAAAAG
This sequence comes from Umimayanthus nakama, assembly GCA_027574985.1. NCBI lineage: Eukaryota > Metazoa > Cnidaria > Anthozoa > Zoantharia > Parazoanthidae > Umimayanthus > Umimayanthus nakama. Next base: position 10,298 of record JAOBRG010159765.1, on the reverse strand, counting down.
ATAAGTGATCATACATAGAACATCTACTATTTTACAAAGTTCGAACTTTCAGTTGCCTGAAGCGTATTTGCGCATTCCCACAGTATCATGCAAAATATGAATAAAACAGGCAATGTTTTCTCCTACAAAGTTTCAACCTTCAGCTGCTTGCAATTGGTTTGCGAATTCTCCTAAACACGAAACTTTGATCAAAACTAGCAAGGCTACACTATTTTCAAGTTCTAGTACGCACGTGTTCGGGAAACGTCGTTTTCAAAGCGTCTCCTCATTCCCAACGCCTGACAAATCTTAGTTCGAACTCTTTGTCAACTTCACGCCCGTTCTCCGCGTATTCTCCGAGCGAGCTGGATATCTTTTGGCATGATGGTAACTCGTTTGGCGTGAATAGCGCACAGGTTAGTGTCTTCAAAAAGTCCCACTAGATAAGCTTCAGCAGCTTCTTGCAATGCAAGCACAGCCGAACTTTGGAATCGCAAGTCGGTCTTGAAATCTTGAGCAATCTCGCGGATGAGACGCTGAAATGGCAGTTTGCGGATAAGCAGCTCGGTGGATTTCTGGTAGCGACGGATTTCTCTAAGGGCTACAGTCCCGGGCCTGTATCTGTGTGGTTTCTTAACTCCGCCGGTTGCTGGCGCGCTCTTGCGGGCTGCTTTAGTTGCTAGCTGTTTTCTGGGAGCTTTCCCACCGGTAGATTTTCTTGCTGTCTGCTTAGTTCGGGCCATTTTTTCTGTAAAATCAAGATATCAACTAACGGCAACAGCTCCTCTTTCAGTTGGATAGTGCAGCGGTGTGAAGAGGGCGACTTTTGGAGCTTCTTTATATCCCTAAAGCACGTGTTACTCCATGATATGCAAGTTATGCTAGGCACGAGAAAATTTGTAGCTTAAAAATGGTTGATTGGTTAAACAACAGAGTTGGAAAAAATGTGCTTTATGGTATTTCCTTTGTTGGTCCCCTGTGCCCAGTTGTTCTTGAGTAGGTAAGCGTTAAACCAGGGTTTAAGGTTTAAGATGTGTCTTCATTGCTGTACAGACTGGTTTAGACCACGGTTCTTACTGGGTTTCCTTGAAGTCTTCAAAGACCGGACTTCAATTCATGTTTATAAATTTGATTTAAAGTTTCGCTTACGTCTGGGTTAAACTTATTCCGCTCTAAAACAACCGGTCCCTGGGGGTTTTTGGAATGTCACAGGTTTAAAACTTTGATGTACTTAAAATCGATCATTCGATTTGCAAACGTAAACGAAGTTTATAGTTTGGCAATTTCAATTCCTTTTCGCTTCTCATATATTCCCTTAAAATTCCGCGTTTTGAGTGTTCATAAAACGGACGCAGTTACGGAAAAACTGGAAACGCTTTTGGCCAAGAGAAGAAAAAGCTATTGTTGCATAAATAAAGTGTTTCTCACCTATTCAATCTTCGTCTTCGATGTGCTGGTCCTCGCGCCTTGTGTCATTACTGGTGAAAATTTGATTATCTGTTAATTGGTCTCACTCTACGGTGGTTTTTTTGTTCCATTTCTATTCTTGTGCGAGTTCCCTATAGTCTTCGAACCCTATCATTATTACTGATTGTAATGATGCATAGAGGGGAGCCTCTGGGCTTAAGAAGTTACGAGTTAAAAACATTTTTTGTTCCTTTTCACAGTACAATATTAATCACCCCTCTATTCACCAACATGTCCTCCAATTTCTGTCTTTTGTGTCTCTTGGGATTGAGTAAAACACTTCATTGGTAGAAAAACTCCTCTTTGAATAAAGATAAATTTAGTTGATGTCGTGTAAGGCGACATTAACTAAAGGCCAAATGATCGCTTCCTCCCAACTGACTCTCAGGTTTCTAATAAACGGGGAGCTTCAAGGATTTTAAAAGCTATTATCCGGGGGGGATAGGAAAAATATAAAAAGAAGAGAGAAAACTACGAATATACTTATACACTTCGTTAACTTCGCTCTACATCGGTATTTTTAGTATATTGCGGAGCCGCTAACAAAAACGAAACATCAAACGTCTGGGACATATTTATGAACTTTTTTGTAACGTCTCGAGATATTAAAAAATGGGGGAAGTAAAAATGGCTGCGGGGGGTCCTCTCCCCCCGTTTATTTTGAACCTGAGAGTAAGTCCCGGTTCGATACCCGATCAACTTGGGGTCAACTGATCATTGTAAAGCGTTTGAACATTTGTAAATAACATATTAATTTTATGATTTTGATGATCTTTAGCCGCGAAAAAACTGTTTCTTCGATCTTGTGCAGTATCCGAAATAGAAGGTTTTTCGTCTTTTCTCAGTCTCAGCGGTATGTTTTTGGAGTGTTCTTAAATTTCTGGCATTTTTCAACGTACCTCGCGATTTTAAATAAAAAAGTTCTTACAACTGAAAAAAAAGAGTACAGTAGTGCGGTACACAAACACGAAACCAGTTTGGTTGGAGGGGTTTGAGTCAGGTCAAGTGGCGAGGAAGAGGGCGGAATTGAGGAAGTTCGTCAGTGCCCTATGCAACACTAGGCGCAAAAAGGAACAATGATGATGAAGAGAAATACTGTTAAAGCAGAATAAAATTTTTGGAGAAGGCTCGGGGGTGGAAGCAGAATCTTGAATCATGAATCAAGGCTAAAAAAGGGGAAGGAATCATGAATCACATCATCTGGCAGGCAGTGACTGATCATGAATCATGGACAAAAAAAATGAATCTTGAGTTTTTGCTCATGATAACACAAATGAATCATGAATCATGATCAAAAACTATAGATGAATCATGAATCGTTGGTCGAAAAATATCTGGGAATAACGAATAATCATACTGAAAAGATTTCCCTTCCACCCCCGAGAAGGCGGTACGCGGTATTATTGATAAATACTGCTCTCTACTTCAAGAGAGGTGATCTTTTCTTCAGTGGAAAAAAATTAACGGTTTCTTTAGTTTAGATTAAAATGATTGTCCATGATAATCAGTTCATTTTGTTTGGTCAGACGTTTACGACTATGGTAGCAAAATTTAATAGAGGCAGTCAGAAGTTTCCTACCTCCATAATACTTATGTATGGACTTTTTCCGCTTTCGATCTCAGTGCAATGACGAAATGCGCAGCCCCGGAAGCTGGGAACTAGTCCATGCGTCGTCAGCGCCTGCGCATTTCAACTACCCAAAGTTCCTTTCGGTGTCGACTGGCGAAAATGTCACAATGGAGGATATATCGAGGGTAAATGAGTGTCTTTGCTGGAAGCGATGAGCTAACGGGAAACAGAAAAATCTGGATTTGGAAGTCAGGGATAACAGTTTATTAATCTTATTGTACTTCGATGCACTGAACGATTGCCACCGTGTTACCCGGCGCGGGAATTCTGGGCGCAATTGGCCGTATCGCCAGCAAACACGCCAAAGTTGTTTCTCAGGTACTTGGGACTCGAAGTCCGCACAAGAAGCACAGTGGCAAGATTTCCAGTGAGCCTAATATGATTGCTGCGGAAAATGGGAGTGATCAGGAAGATATGGATACAAAAGAAGGTATGTTTGAGGTGTGCGTGGTGCTACTGTTTGTTGTTTGTCTATCTAGCGACTGCGTAATGATCAAATTCATAGTCAGAGACGTTTCACTTTCAGATTCAAACATGGTTTCAAACGGCTCTGCAACCCCGAAGGAGTCAGAAGATGTTCTGATGGAAGAAGATACAGCAAGACCGGAAGGAACAGTGCAATTCGTAGTGCCAAACTTTTCCAAACTGAAAGAAACAGCTTTAAGTGATCCGATATACGTGAGGAATTTGCCATGGTAAGCAAGATTGAGCACTTGCATGTGTTCAGTCATCTCTTAAGATCAGCTCGGCTATAAAATAATGGGGATTTTTTTTGCTAACTTCTTAGTTTCAGCAGTGATTTTAACTCTATGACAGAGAAACCATTTCCTCAAATTTTCGATTTCATAAACAGTTTGCATTGCAGTTTCTAAAGTGATTATTAAACTAAGTAACAGTGAAGCAAAAACTTATAGTACTATACAAGATTTAAAATCCGACGAGCTAAACACAAATTTATGAATAATTCATAACTGAAATATAAAACCCTGTGTAACGTTAAGGTTTTTGTTTTACTGCTAAAACATAAACTGCTTCAATTGGTGGAATAATTAAGATTATTTTAGTACCTTGCTTTGTGCTAGTTCAAATTTTGTTGTTTATAGTTGCATGTTTACTCTTTTCATTACAGTTATGATTGTTCTGTCTAACAATTAAAGCAACGTCTGTAATTTGTCTGAAGAATCATTGCTATTTTATTTTGTGACGAATTGTTTTGCTTGATACTACTTTAAAGTTCATAGTAATTTTATCAGTAAAATAATTACCCAGGAAAACATGTTGATGAAACAAAAATCCATAACACAGGGAATAAGCAATAAAAATATTATGTTTTAGTGTACAATATTCAGGCTTTTGGAATAAATAAAAGCTGGATGTGACCAGCACAATTTTTTTGGGTTGCATTTTGAAGTTTTGGAAATTTTAATAAAGTTTTCTTAATTTTATACTGGATTTGTTGTGTAGTATAGTAACTTAATTGGTGAGAGTGCAAATCACATACATAAGATTATTTTATATAAAAATTCTAAAAAAATGGTAAACCTGAAGAAAAACCAAAAGTTAGGAACATGACGTAAAGGCTTGCTTAAATTGATTGCTGTTCATACAGTTTATTGAACTAAGGTTTGGAAGAGATGTTGAACTTTTCATTTGTAGAACTAAGTCCACTACTTTAACCTTTTTCAATTACATTCCATTTTTAATTATTTTTCTATATTCTTTGTAAAAAGCATTGTGACAGCAGTATAATGCATTTTTAAGAAGTGTGTTGTATTATTTTTATTATTGTTATTATTATTATTATTATTATTGTTATTATTATTATTATCATTTAAGTGCATGGTAAGATCACCATTTGTCCCGATTGAGTTAAGCAGATTTTATTTGGAATGTCTGACATGTTCTATCCATCTGGAGCAGACAGATAGAATGTGACAGATGATCCAAATTAGAAAAAATGTATTCGGTCAAACTTTAATCTTTTCATGAGTCAAATTAAATGCGTATTTAAAAATTTAGTAAGATAATGTATAATTTAGCCCCGATCAGAACCACTTATTGTTTGGTTAGTTTAATTGCATGAAAGTTCAACATTTGACCTGAGTACTTGAAAAAATTATTTGGGTTGATAAGAACTATGATGCAATTCAACTCATGAAAATATTGATGTATGAAGCAAGCCCTAAAAATACAATAATAATTTTGAAAGGGTATCTATTTCTATATTGTTTTGTTGAATCAATACTTATATAGTTGATGGTGGTTTTTAGGAGTAAAGCTTTTTGTTGTTTGATTGAAGGAAAATCATGTGCATGCCAAGATATTCAGGCCAGTCACATAGCCACGACAAAGTGAAGAGCTTGGGATTTTTCTTGCAGTGCAACCCTGAAGCTGAGGGGCTGTAAGTTTTTATAGACTTGTTGCTGGTTATTAATACTTACTATGTATACACTCAGATAATATGTAATTTTTTGAAAATAACCAGGCTAGCACTTTCATATGCAGATCTAGGGGGAGAGCATGGGATGGTGCATCCCCCCCCCCATTTCATTTCCCATGCTGATGGCTTTTAGTAGTTCTAAACTGGAGTTTCTACACCATAAGAGCTCTCTTTATCAGTTTGTACCCCACTTTCAAAAGATCTAGACCTGCCACTAATTTTTGTGGTTCTTGAGTATAAGCCTGTTCACTAAATAGAACCAACACCTATTTTGTAGTAGGTATTGCAGTTCCTTCTACTCAAGAAATAAAAGCTTAAAACATTTGTCAGTAATAGTTCTGGTAAATTACATGTATCAGTTGCCATGTTGCGCTAGTAATACTGTCACTAAATTATAAGTTGCCATTGTGATGCTTAGAATGGCATACAATTCCCTGAGGGTGATTATATTGTTCAGGTGTTTGAAAATGCAGAATACAGCAGCTAGACCTTCTCGAAGAAACATGCAAAATAAAGTAAAACAAGAAGCTATATATAAAAAGCCTTAGTTGGGTCATAATTTATGTTTGGTAATTTTTTTTAAATAGACTTAAACAGTATACCGGTATATACATGTACAGTGTACTGGTACTTCAATCTCACTTATTCGCTGCAATTAATGCATCATTGGAATCAGCTTACATGAAGTGGATGGATGCTAGTAAAGCAAAATGATTGGGAATTATTTAGTACATTCTTTGTATCTTATTTGAAAGCTAAAATATTTCTGAATTCTGTAGGTAAATATTATATCATTCAATTTTAAGGTAAAAAGAGAGGGAGAAAAATATGCTTACATCAGTAAGAAAAAAAATTAAAAAGCAAGAAGAAAGCTCCAGGTCTGATGATCATTTCTAAGTCTGATGCCCTAAACACTATGCAGCCAAGAAACCTGTTGTTATGTGGGCATTGCTAACACATGTGCTGGGTAGTCATGATGCCTAAACCAAGAAAAATGTTCTGATAGAGCTCAACTTGGTGCACTTTGGCCCGAAATGTAACATGTGTTTTGCAGGTCATGGTCTTGTCAAGCAGCAGCAAAGCTTACCCTGGTGAACCAGCAAGATCCTTCTCTCAACCATTCCAAGAGTGAGTGTTGCCCTTGCTTTATTGGTTTGTAGAATAAGAGGGAAATTCCAGCTGATTTTGTGTACTCCATTATTCAGATCTATAGCAGAACTTACAAGTTAAATAAATATTTTACCAAGTTATAACACACGTGAATGTGTAACTTTTCAGGAGGAAATTTAGCCTAAGGTTGCTAATCAGAAAGTACTGCCAGGATCATTCAAGATATTATATTTTCATTAAGTGACCATGCACTTAGGGCAAAATAGTGTTAGATTTGAATGTTGTTGACTCAGTTTTTTTTCTTTTTCACAACAGAAATAGCTCATCTGTTCTTTGCAAAGGAGAATGACTGGGGTTTTAGTCATTTTGTTGCTTGGAATGTAAGTATTATTGCTGTATGTTTTGCAGACAAGATTGTATGTGTATGTATTAGGCCATTAGCCTATGTAAAATTGTGCTTGATCAAGTTCTTGTGAGTGAGCAGTGGAGGGGGGGAGGTTGGTTCATAATATTTCTCTGCTTGACAAAGGCCAGGAGTGATCAAGTTTGCATTTATCAGCTTGATAATTATTTTTAATTATAATCATTAGTATATACTGTGGAATTTGTATTTGAAGTAAGAGAGTATTTTAGCTGGAATTGAAAAAGATATTGACTACTTAATTTCTTGTGTTTAAAAAGTTTCTGCTTTCTTCATAAAGCTTTTATTGTTTTTCAAGTTGTATTGAAAACATATTTGGATTTTTAAGCTCAAATTAATTAATAGAGATTCATGTATGTACTGTATTTTCCAGACTATAACCCGCACCACAGATAACCCGCATCCCCGTGTTTTTATCATAAAAAGAAGCAAAAAGTAACAGATTACATGCACCGCTGCATAACCCACACCCCCATTCATTCATTCCTACCACAAATATATCATCTTATAGAACTGTTAAAACATTATAAAAACAATGTATTTACGAGAACGTAAAAATTGCAAACTGTATTTACAAATAATTATAGTTCAATGTGAAAACACTGCAAAATGTTCGCTCATGAAACTACTACAAGCACTAGCAAACAAAAGTTAGGTGCCATACCATCTACAGGTAGCAGAGCATTTTGTTGAATGTCAATGCTACAATTGTACAAGTTGTACACTTCAGGGCTCGGTTGTTCAAAGCCCAATTAGTGCTAATCCTGGATTAACTCTAAACAAAACCTATAGAGTTAACCCGAGATTAGCACTAATGGGGCTTTGAACAACCGGGGCAAGAATCTAATGGATAACCCGCACTTGTAGATTACCCACACCTTCCTTGATACAAGGTAAAAATAATGGATAATATGGTAATTATTTTGTAAATGAAGCAAGCTCTATGTCCATGTTCTCCCAGGTAAAGATATTGTAAAATCATCTCAACCTGTTTGTAAGAAGATTGTGGAGACTGGTAACTAATCACATTATATGTCTTGGAAATGAATGATCATCTTTTTTACTAAAGAAAAGCAAAATAATTTAGTATTTCTAACCCAAAAATTAACCACTTCCAGGATGTCACAGATCCTGATAAAGGTTTCATTGTCAATGATACCATTATACTGGAAGTGCACGTTTGCGCTGAGGCACCTCATGGTGTGGCGTAAGTAACATCATTCAGACTTTCTGTAAGATACAGTACTCTAACTAAATGGATCTGTAACAATCCAACCACTCAGTCTTGATTGAAACAGAGGCTACTAACTAGTCAATGATTTGGTCAATTGTTATTCAGTAGAATAATAATTTTTTTAAAAAGATAAATGTTTTTATTATATAACTCACTGATTCCATGCGCTGTGATTGGTCAATTCCAGGTCCGTAAGTAGCCGTACGGACCTCTAGCTTTTGATCACCTTTTAAAAACCAGAATAATCAACAAAGCCATACAATAAACATCTTGTTAGCCTTGTTTGCTCGGTCCATATGGCAAGTTATGGATCCTCATTTTTTCCTTCCTTGTTTTCATGGCCTGTGCACTTTGTACTTGGTCCATAAAAGGAAGGAAAATTTTGGTCAGTAACTTGCGGTACAGACTTCACTCGGCTAATAAAGGTATTTACTAATTTTTACAAACCAAATTTTTGTTAACATCAACTGCAAATTAAAATGTGTTTCAACAATTTAAAGCAGTCCAACGACAGTTCCAAGAAGGCAGTCTTGCTTGTGGGCAGAAATATCAGGAATCATTGTCAGAATTTGCTTGCAACTCCAAGTACCATGAAGCATCAAATATGCCACTGGAAGGAGCAAGTACATACTCATGACTTTTGTCTGCCCTCCAGCAAGACTGTCAGCAATACATGTGATATTATTTATCCAATTGTTTATGAAACAAGTGATAGTTAACTACAATCTTCAAAACACACAGTATTAAATTTGTACTTACTGTTGGCTGTACTGGTAACTGCTTGTCTTTGGTCTTAAGGTGGGATTCTAAGAAACACACTGGACATGTTGGCCTCAAGAACCAGGGTGCAACATGCTACATGAACTCTTTATTACAAACACTCTTTTTTACCAACAAGTTAAGAAAGGTAAAGTGAAGAGAGCTCTCCGAGTTTTAGGTGTATGATATAAATATCTAACAAATACTTAGCTTTGACATGATGTTTTGTTTTGACGAAATGTTTGTTCAACTGAAGCTTCTTTAAGAGTACTTCTTGAAAAAGCTAGAAAAGGACTTAAAACTTGAGGGCAGAACTGTATTTTGATAGAAGAGGACTATTTTTCTCCAAAACTGATTTCTAAGTCCATCTACACGTATATGTAAATCCTGCCACCAGCCTCCCCACCCCCCTTTACCCTCCTGTTACAGCCCCTCCCCCCTCCTCCCCCACTAGAACCAGATCAGATCTAGAGTTATCACCTGAAATCATTGATTGAAATACTTAACTCAGCAAAAGGTGTTTTGATTTTGTACAAGGCAGAAAATATCTTGGCTGTCATATCTAGTGGAAGTTTGAAAGGGTATTAGATTTAAAAACAAAATTGATGTAATGTTGAAATACGGCAATTCCGCTGACTGATTTTTTTTTCTGTTTGCTATTTCGTAGGCAGTGTATTTGATGCCAACAGAAAATGATGACCCTAATAAGAGTGTTGCCTATGCCTTGCAGAGGACATTTTTTGAATTACAGCACAGGTATGCAGGGATTGCGCTACATATTTTTGCTTTGAGTCATAGGATTCCATGTTCTTGCTTATTTGGAGTCACCAAAAATTTTGAAGGGGTCCAATAAAACTGGATCTCTGAGAATTGCATGATCCCTGGTACAAATCAAGATTGTTCCCTCAAATGTGTTTACATGTATTGTAGTTGGTGTGATTGCATTCAGACGTACATGTATATGGAGTTGGACAACCTTGGAAGTAGTGTTCATTATTAAAGTTCAAACACTTGATGTTGAGATTCTGATAATCTGCTTGGCTCTCTACTCACGATAAAAGTGTTATACACTGCGGTTTGTCTAAGTAACGAAACTGACAGTATTATCACAGAAAACTTTCCCTTAAAGAACCGTTGTCACCTCACAGTATAGGCCTGGTAACCATTGTTTATGTTGTCAGTTTGACAGACACATGTCACGTGAAACTGCGAAAGTTCACATGCAAAGCTTGTCGCGCGGGCTTGAAGCGCGTGCTCG
>JAOBRG010159543.1:0-15867 GCA_027574985.1 Umimayanthus nakama | reverse complement strand
ATAAAGACTTTATTAGAGCTTTTCCACTAATAAGTGGCTCTTCATCTCTAAATTCTAATCTTAAAGTTACAATATAGACTCGGATATGGTTAAAAAACGAAAATTACAAAACATTTACGGGGGGCGACAATCTAAAAATCTAAAAGTCTAAAAAACTGAAAGTCTCATCAAGTTTATTAAAAACTTATGTTTCGGGAAAAGCCTCATTTTCTAAAAAACGTTTTTACTTCCCCTTTAAAAATGCTAAAAGCTACAGAGTTCCTGGCAGCAGAAGCTAAGATATTGAATACTCTGAAAGCACTGTCTTGAAAGGTGCCATTTTCCAATGGTACTTTTAGTTAAGGAATACAGAGACACAACATGGATATCGGGATGGTTCGTTTTGAACAAACTCGATCCAGTAAATACTGCCTTAGTTTTGGGTAAGAGTTAGTGATAAGGACGCGGTAGAGTTAAGGTTCTTTGGATACTTTTGCTCTACGTATTTTGTTACCAAGTTTCTTTCCTCTAATCGGTACAGAACCCAGAATAGGGAACAGTTGAGTTCCTGATAAATCTTTTAAATGTGTAGCGACGCCTGTTTGTTAATAATTATTTAGGCGGGAAATGACACAAGGCAATTTCTAATACACACTTTTTTTATAAGAACCAGTAAATTTCGGCTCAGCCTGGGCTTTTCTTGATTCTTTGGCGATTTCAGCCTCAAATTGTTCTTAAACTGTTCTTATTTCCTGATATTCCTAAACAATGGATTAGTTTCCTGGAAAGTGACACTAAGAAACAAATATTTGCTATTGTTTTACCCAGCGAAAAGTATTGAAACTATCAATACAGCATCTGCGAACGTGACGAACTTGCTTATCACTGTCCCAGCGCCCGATAACCAAGCTAAATTCTGATTGTTTCCATGTACATTCTAATATGTGTACAACGATTAAAAAATTTCTTAAATTTTTCTGAACAACATTTTAGCCTGGTGACTGTTCTTAGCTTGTTCTTAATTTTTGGGCAAATCTCAGCTTGTGTGTTCTTATTAAGTTTGTTCTTATAAAAAAAAAGCGTGTAGCTTGAAAAACAGACGGTCAAGTGACAAAAGATTCGGCGGCCATGCCTGTGGTGTATACAACAAAATGATGTACTCACAGCTCTACTGTTGTAGTACGACTCTTTGGTATGTGCCGCTACCTTTCAGTGTGAGATGTGTCCAAGAGTCTGTCAGGTCCACCATTTTTGAGACTCCGGCAGCATTTGTTGACGGACTCAGTCTTTGCATAGATTAGAGTAAGAGTAATTACTCGGGCCGTGAGGTACCGAGTTGTTTTTTTTCATGGTCGCGTCGAAGCTGTCTGCGCTTGCTCTTAGTGGGCGACCGGTAGATCAAGTTGAGCCCACGGTCAATTCCAATATGGCTGAAAAGACACCAAAGAATGCTTGTCGATGGCGATAGTTGCTTTGAAAACCTAGTTTAAAGGGTCTGCATATTTGTGAAGAAACGTGGTACGAAGGAAAACAACTCGAAGAGCTTGAACATAACCAACATAACGAAACAAGAAACCCTTACAACTGTTAAAGCAATTTGTTTTAGAAATGAGACAAACAAGTAAAGAAAACAAAGGCAAAGAATATGAGCCAGGCAAAATATCGCAGTGGTTTGCGACGTTAAACATCCTTCCAGTTAAGCGGAAGGAATGACAAACCTGTCGTCAGTTCACACTTCTGCTCCGACAGTTACAATAAACACAGCGAGTGATAACAAAAGTAACTTCTCTTACTAATAACTGGAGCAGTAGCAGGCTTAGAAGAGTTGTTCACAGGCACAGCTTTCAACAACTCACCTGTTTATTCACCAGTGTGAAGTGTTCGTGAACATAAAGGCACACTAAAACGTTCACCAGTTTGAAGTGGCTGGAGAAGAAAGAAAACAAACTTGACTTTAACTATATTGAGTCATTCAGGGCTTCGAACTTCAAACAAGCATTTTATATTAAAGAGTTTTGAAAAACAAAAGGTGTATTGACTTTTGTTTCTAAAATGGGGCTATGTCTTCGTTAATGAAAGCAATGCGACGTAACTGTTCCACCATCTTTCGAAATGACAAATCAAGTGTTCAGAAATCGGTGACATACGAAATGTGGAGTGATAAACAATCCTGGATAACGAGAAAATTTGCTTTTAGTTCTATGCAAAAATGTATTTATGGTATCAGAGTTTCTTTCAAGTGAAAACTGTTCCTTTGGTTCCCAAATTCCGAAAAACAATAAATTCACGCCAATACTTTTTCAATTTTATCCTAATTTTCTAACACTTAAAATTTTCTCCTTTTTTCTGAACATGGAGTTGTATGGTCGTAATTCAAATTGGTAGAAAAAACTAGGGGTCACCACGCCTGTTTAGGAGATATTGCGGAAAGTATCGCCAAAATGGATGTTTTTTGCTCTTTTTCCGAGGGGAGGCTGGGGCAAATTTTGAAAAATTGGCCTAAATCAAACAAATTTTAACGTTTCCGATCAACTTTAACACCAGTTTTTAGTTTAACTGTATAACATTTGTAAAGAAACATTGAATTGTCTCAAAAATCACAAATTTAACCTCATGCGCAGAAGAGCTGCGCACTGCAAAAGGGGGGAATGACCTTAACGTGGAATTCACTAGTCAGGCAATGGATTTTCCTGTAGAATATCCTATATTAACTTTATATAGTTTTGTAAGTGATTGTCAGGTTAATTAACTAGGGTACTTAATTTGGGACTTTCTTTCTCCCCGCAATTCGTGGACAGGTATCCAATTGCAGCCTCAGGGGACTTAGAAGAACCTAAAAAAACAATTATCAACCAGAGTAGAGCAACCCTTGTGGCAATGTTATGGCAAGGGCCACATAGCATAATTGCTAAAGATGTACAAAATAGATATTTTAGAACAACAGTTTGGTGGCATTAGAAATAACTGACCATGTGGCATACTTCTTTTGTTAACCTAGTGTTCATTTAGATTAGGTGCAACCTTGGAGGGGGGGGGGGGGGGGATGTCAGTGCCCAATTAAGGGTAATTATTTGAGGTGATTATTTTTACCAGAGGTGAGATTTTATATTTTGCTTGCTCATAAAAATATTGTGTGTTTCAAAGAGCTAAATATTGGATAAACACTAAAAAGCTTTTCAATTGTTTTTCATAGTATACACTGCTTAGGTCTGTTGTTACTAGCTATGAATCATACATTACGGCCCGAGTCAGGCTATGAGGTAGCCTCTTTTTCATTAACTCATTCACTTGCATGTTTTCAGGAGTTGAATTAGCCGCTAGCAAATTCGCCTGTTTGCAAAATGCGAATAAGATTACCAGATTGATTCAAATTTTCAAGTCAAAAAAGGAATCACTAGCAAATTTCTTAGAGTTGATGCAAATAATCCCCACTGTAAACACAAACCTTTTTTACCAAACGCATGCAGTCGGTCCGCTGAGCATGCAGTCTGATGCATACTTTGACATGTCGCACACATCATTATAGATTGGCTACTGCTGATTAACATACTTGCGTTTTCACAAAATCATCCACAGTCAGCCCGTAGGCCAGCCAAAAAATCGAGTTCAAAATTGGCCTGGCTGTTTTAGTCGTGCCCAAGCCAACCCGGCCACATTGACCACAGGGAGCCCGGTATAAATAGAGTCGCTGCTTGATCGCTACGCTTGCTCGCACCAATCAACTTGTCAAACTGGACGTCATGAGATATAAAACTGAGGGAGTACTGATCCTTCGTATTATGGATGGACAATTTGAATTATCAAGGATCCGGAGTTAAACAGAGTGTTAACAACTTCCCTTTTTAATGTAGGACTGCATTAATTATGAACACTGCAGTGGGAGGGAGGGGGTGGGGGCACAAAATTTTTATTTTACGGGTCATATTTTAGATCCCCCTATATCGCAAATGAAAACCTTACAATCCTCCCGCTTTGATAGTCAGATAAAAATGCACCCCCCCCCCCTCCTCCCCTTCCTCCTCTCCCTCCGGCTCCTCCTCCCCAATATCACAACCAACCTTGAAACACTGCACAGGCATTGTACATGTTATATCCAACCAACTTTCAAATACACAAGCAGTGCATCAACAGCTATACCTATGATTAGCAGGGCCGTAGCCAGACACAAAATTTAGGGGGGGCATTTTTAAGAAACAAAAGTTCTTAGTTGGTTTGCTACAGACACTTTTTAGCTCCTTTTGAGACAAAGTATACAAAAAAGTAACTTCCGGTCCAAAATTTAGGGGGGGCATTTGCCCCCCTGCCTGACGTTAGTTACGGCCCTGATTAGGTACAACAAAAACATCATCCACTGTTTCATTGTCAGTTTTACGAGAAGCACCACTTCGTCTTCCATGAGCCTTCATTTTTAGTCCTCATGATCATCGTCATCAGCGTCATCATCGTCGTCTTGGTCGTCGTCTTCGTCATCATCAATGTCATCATCGTCATCATCTTAACTTTTTTTTCCTTTGTGAGCAGCTGGTTAAGCTGCTTAAAATATACCGCTGTTTCCGTCAAGCTTCATTAATTACTTTGTGTATAGTCCTTGTTACTTGTCACACTAGAAAGGAAATCAATTCAAGGCAAAGCTGTAATACGGGTGTCTTGGCTGTCAAGCCCGTTTGCCGTTGGTCCTTTGGTATTTTCTAATGGCATTCGATCACTGAAGAGTCAATTGAGGATAGGTAAACAATCTCATGCATGGTTGTCTTCTACGATGTGTTTTTTTAGCAAACTCTTTAATAGTTTCGGGTCAATTAAATGAAAACTATTGTTATAAAGGCAAACAGGGCAGGAAATCAGCGAATGAGTAGTGGACTGTACGGACCTGTTGCATTGCTTTGTTTGGGGTTTTACTTCATTCTTTAACTGTACGGCTTAACTGTACGGCGATTCAGTTAAAAAAAATTGACCAATCAAAATTGACCAATCAAAACTATCGCTAAAGAACAGAAAACTATCATCAAAGGCTGACCGAGGTTTAACTAAATAAAATGAGCAAGTACTAAACGAACTTTATTTCCTGTAGTTGTTAATCATGTCAAACCAAAAGTTAAAGTTAAGCATGTCAGGCTTCATTAGGTAACTCTCACGTTCGAAAGAAGTAAATAGAGAGCGGTCGTATGGTAAGTTGCGGGTTCTCGGCGTTGTTTCCATTCTTACGCCTGGGAGGTAAAAGGAACACGAGTAACTTACGGTAATAACGTAGCTCTATTGTCTCTCATTGCAATCGTTCAACAAAGCAGCTCTTTTGTACTTGTTTGGTTTGGTGTATTGTTTTAAGGTGGTGGTTGTTATTGTTGTTATTGTTCGATTAGCGAAATAGGGAGCCGCTTCAAGCAACTGCTGGTCGACCCGTAACTTACCCTACGGACCGGAAAGTATTTCAAAGCCAACAAGAAGCTACTAATAGCTTACACTCGGGCCCGGCCACAGTAATTAATTATGTGCAGCAAGACTCTTGTCTGTGTCCGAGATATAACTTTTTACATTTTGAAACCCATCGAAGCGGAAACAGACTATCTGCTGCCAAATTCACGCTAGAGCTTCTACCCCAAGCTTGATCAAAATGGCTGATCAGAGTTTATGATTATTCTGTTGGCAATTATTACACGCCGGATACCTCTTTATCCATTCAAGACAGCTAGCTTACATGCAGTGGATGAGATCCTGGTAAAGGAATGGGCCGGTAATTATTTTATGGATTGTTCATCACGTTTTTATAAATGCTATAACCTTTCCGGTTTATTTTGACATTATTGTTTGACTTTGAAATGAAAAAAAAGCTTTCTTACTACAAGAAGAAAAAAAAGGAAAAAAGTAAAAGGATTGAAATGCGTCCCGGCATCATACTCGAACTTGAGCCAAATGATTCAGAGTCCGACAGTGCTAACCACTTTGCCATCGACGCTTGTGGCTTTGACACGTGACCAGGCTAAGAACACATGCGATATGACCTGCATATTTAAATACGACACCGACAAAAAAATAAAGATAAAGATAATAAGAGGCAGCGCCGAATCCTCAACTCGGCGCCTTCGGCCCGAGTAAATAGCAGGTTTGTTAAGCTATAATAGTCGAGTAGCCATAAACACACACACCAATGGTAGTCTTGCAGAGTTCTATAAACAAAGAAATCGAGAGAGTTGTTTCCATTCCAACAATTTTCCTTCAATAGGTCCCACGTCTCTCAAACTACAGCTTTTAATACTGTGAATTGTCAAAAGTTAGTATTGTTTGTTGTCCAAAACTGTATTGAATTTTTTTAAATCACTCATTTTTGGAGCTTGTTAAAAAAATTTCGACATGACAAAAAAAACCTTTATCTATCCCTGTTGTATACTTCAGCGAAAAACTGTTTTAAGAAAGTTGACTTTGAAGAAAAAGTACTGTGATAGATAGATAGATAACCTTTGACAAGCGTACTTTTATGATGTATCGAAGACAACAAATCTTCCTGTGAATAATTTCATTCGCAATTTGTTATTCGACATTTTGGAAACAACATTCATTGAATTGTGTCAAGCGGCCACCTGACATAGCCAGACTGCATTTCGTTTAATAATAATACTGCCCGATAGAGTGTTTCAGTTTTACGTTGAAATAAACTAATTGCACTCTATTTTCAACCATTTGCGGGCGCTTAAGCTCATCATAAACATTAATTGGAGAGCTGAAATCTAGCCAATTTCTAATAACTGTTTATTGGCCTATATGTGCCATTTGTGGACAAAATGCCCGAGAGCGAGTGTGTAAAGTTTCGGTTGACTGCGTTTTTTTCTCTTTGGAAACTTTATTTAAAATTGTTAAAGTGATCATGTCTAGAAAACGTAGATCCTGCTCGAGACTTTATGTAGCTGCCTACAAAATGTTTAGATTTTCCAACCATGAAACGAGGTCAGATTTGTGCCGCAAGGCGTTGGTTGCGTTGCAGTGCCAGTACTGATTGGTGTTGTCTGACAAAAACTACTTCTTCATTTTAGCCTTTGTAAAGTCAGTTCTTCATGACCAACCTAGAAGAGAAAAATTGATTGAAAAGCTGTTGCCTTTGAGCAAGAATGGTGGAATGGCGAGTTAAAGAGCCTAGTTTTCAGAGTAAATTATGGCTTTCTTGCTGTGTTGTTTTGAAAGACCACTAATATTCGGAATGAATGTTTTTCCCTATCAACATAGTGTAAAGGAACACCTTGAAGTCTTTCTTGAACAGTTGTACAGTCTTATGTGTGGCATTAATGGCACCAGTAAATTTTAATGGTACATGTGTGTCGCAAGATGTTTTTCAGTTAATTCCTGTGTGGTGATGAATAAGTGATATTGCCTCAGAATGCTTGTCTAGGAAAATAATGCCTGGCCTACGAATTGCAGTTTGCAACAGTAAAAACCCGAGTAACTGAAGCATAACTAAGATTCTGAATTCAGGCTGATTTTGTTCTTACTCATCGCACGGGAGCTTTCTGCAAAATCAGCCTGAAGATATCCTAAAGGTGTTCTTAAAATTGTTTCTGGAAATAACATACAGATGATATTAATGTGCGATAACGGTGTTTTGTTAAATGAATAGATAAACTAAGGTAATTATAATAACATTTGGGGAGGAGTTGAAGTTTTGATGCTTTAGACAACTGCCCGGGTTGTAGTAGTATGAAACTCGGCAGAATTTTTATATAACCCATCGATATATAAGAACGATTTTTTGTTTGTCAGACTAAGTTTAGTTCGAACTCATATGTATATGGTAGTTTCTTGACCAATTTTAGTCTTGGTTCTTACTGTTATTGCAGTCTAATTCAAGCGTAAAAACTAGAAGGGTCAGGTATTTAAAGGAAATCACGACTTTAAAATAAGTGTCCAGCTTTTGTTCCCGACATTTTTGAACAAATTATGTACATCAGCTAAGCCGGTTTAGACTTCACTTCAATCTTAAACACTGATCCGAATTAAAACTGGGGCAAAAGTTGTATGACTAGGACTGTGACTCGCCCAAGATTGTGGAAAGTCATTCACACTGGAAACAATTTCTGCTCGATTACTTAACGCGAGCGGAGATAAAAAAAAAAACTTTTAAAATATTTTGTGTTACACAAGGGTAATTTTCAGCAAAATTAACTACTAAAGTGGTGTATTTTTAGGAAAGAGTTCATATTGGTAAAAGGCCTTTCTTCTGGCACGTATATTAAACACATAAAATTGTCGAGTTGGGCTTGCCAGTATCTTCAGGGTTTTTTTTTTTACTGCGCTTTTGAAAAACATTTCAAATATGTGTCACAACAATGCGTCACTGAACTGAAAAAATTGTTACTTTTCTTTTGTTTAAATCATTAATGTTCTGCATAGTTCGTTTCCTGTGGTTTTAGGTCTTTTAGACATACAAAAGTAACATCCGAGTCGGAGAAACTAACTGAATGACCGAATAACATCTAATGCAGTTGCTTTGGAATATAAATATAACCTTATCTACATATCTGAATGCAAAACCTTTACTTGAGAAGGCGGTAGGTAGAAGTTTGGGATATATTCAGTCCGTAACGAGGAGCGCACCTAAAGGTCAAAGCGTTTCTGCTCTGAATCATCGGCAAATATAGTTACTGCATGCGCATGTAATGCCTTTGCTCGAACCTACTGAATTCAACTGTAAATGATACGAAAAAGATAAACAGGAAAAGGCTATCAAAATAAATCAACGGACTGAAACGTCTTACTGATTCTGTGATGTTACTGGTTCTTAACTCACCATCTCAATATCATTATAGCCCGTGTTTTGAAAACACTCAAACTGGCGGCATCTCGCTTGACTCCCTTCAGCGTCGTGGATGTAAAGAGCACGTCGCCCTGTCGAATAAGTGTAAGAATGACAGACGTAATGAGTCTGAGATTAATGGAGTTGTTTTAGTTTTAAATAAGACAAAACCAGAGTTTATATTATTTTGAATTTGCATGGCTAGTTTTTAATAGTGGGAGTTAATATTCTGGGTCAACAGGCCGAAGGAGGCGCGGCTGCGAAGTGCTTGGCATGCACTGTGACACTCATCACCTGGCTCACGGCCCAGGTAAACAAACTATCCTATTGAATAACTCCCACTGAAATTACTGGAAAGGTCAGTGCCATCAAAATATTGCATCTCATTTTTTTAAAAAAACAATACAATTATTACTGCTTTATTGGACTCGGTTGAACAAACGAACCGCCAAACACTCAACGGTTATCGATAACTTCTCCATCCAAGTTGCAACAAAACTTTTGCGCAGGAGATTCGGAGTAGAGAATATATTTTGTTCTATTTTTTCTGTTTAATCACTATGAACTACGAAGTTCTTTTTCAGAGTAACGGTTGAAAATCAGTGTTGCACTTTCTTCAAAGAAAATGTACCTAGGCCATTTTGAAAACAAATGGCCAAAAAGTGTTCCAAAGCAAGGTACTGTTTAGGGTTATCTTAGAAAAGATTGCGTTAAGGTCACAAAAAATTCCATGTCTTTAAACTTGGTATTCAGGAAGAATAAGTGAGATCGTTATAGCTAGTGTAACAGTTTCTGGGAGAAAGAGAAAATTATTCTCGTGGCCGCAATATTCCTCAGTGGCTCTGGTGGGTGTGTGAAGTGCGCCTCGTGAACCGTTAACGGATTGACACCCGTTTTCAGACGAAAACATGAGAACCCTCTAATAAGGTGTGTCAGACTTGAAGCTGGTTGTTTATCCATTTTCATGCTAGCCCTCTAGAGCAGCACATCCCAGCACTTTCGTCCGATTTCACACCCGATTATCAATTCTATTATTCAATTTCAGGCTAAGATAGTTCAATTATTATCATACCATTTGGTACTGCACATACTGATAAAAAGAAGTACCCCTCGGCCCCCCTCCCCCCCCCCCTCCTTACCCCTCCCCGAAGAAATTAGATGGTTTATCATCGTGTCAGCCCATTCAAAATTTACGAAACAGTTTGGATTCCACTGATAACTAAGTGTAGGTGAAAAAGGCATACCTCCTCTGACAGGCCGGCTCAGAAACCGAAGAAATTCAACTTTCAAAATAACGTCGATATCGACCTACTCGGAGCTCTTGTATTTTCATTAACGTCTCCCCTCAAGCAAAATATTACATGGAAGTAAAAAAATATTGTTGTAAGCGCTAAATGTCATGGGAAAAGAAAATACTAGAAGTAAGCAATTTAATTAATTCATAAACTGATGTAAGAAGTAAAAGGTGACGTTGTAGGAAAGTGATTGTGTCATACATACTGCTTGTACCTGAAATGAGCCGCGCGGCGAGCCAGTAAAGCTTGTACCTTGTGTCACAAAATCTGATCCGGAGGGAAACAACAACTACACAACAAATTAAGCGATCTATGTAAGCTAAGCCTCAGGGCTTATTAACTTGCCGAAATTAAAGACGTTTCTTGCCTCTTGGGCTTGATCTATATTAGGAACTGTGAGGAATGTGAGCGTTACTTTGAAAAGAAGACTTGCTGTGACTGGTTGTGTGAATTGTGTGGTGAGGAGTGAAACATAAAAGCTGTTGATCTTGGACGTATTGGCGCAGCAATCGCTTATAAGTTGAGACAAAGAAACTGAAAATACGATCTGAAGCTGTTTACACACAGACTTTTTTATTTAATAAGAACAAATTTTAGAAAACAATTGGCCTCAGATTTGCCCAAATTTAAGAACAACTAAGAAAAATTCCGGCTCCAAGTTGTGTTTCAGACATATCAGAATCTAATTCAGTTTCCTGTTTGAATAGTTATTTTAAGTATGAAAATGAAAACATTTTAAGATCAACTTGAGGCTTATTTTCCTAAAACGAAACAAGATGAGTGAGCTTCGGCCAAAAATTATCAGGTTATTGGAATAGAATATGGTGGAGTGAATGTGGCGTTCAGTCTCTCCAGTTCCGTTACAACTAATGTACTGGGCTGGCCCCAACATTCATGCTGTAATTTCTTTCACTCTTCGTGTCCAATGTCAGCTCTTCAAGGTTAGGGACTACGATTGGGGGTCTGGGGCTGAGAGGTAATTTTAAGGTGGAGGAGGGGGAGGGTCAAGGTAAATTTTCATAATTTTGAAAATATTAATGCGTTAATCGTAATCAAAGCTCCCAGGCCCACAGCTTCTCCAGGCTTCCCGCATGATCACTGCAAAGGCTAGCTAGCTGAGTCAGCGTTATTACCAAGTAATTGCCCTTGCCTTCTACAAAGAGTAGAAATACAAATAAACTGCAGCCCAACTGCCAAACATTTGCTGCAGTGTTGGCACTCAGATATCAGTGCCAATATTTTCTTCAAGTTTTAACACAGATTAATTATCGATGCGTATAAACACTTAGTGGTTTTATTGCTAACAATCATCTTTTGACAGTCCAAAGTTTGTTAAGTCTCATTCTTAATATTGAGCAGACCCTATTCTATATAACCTAGCCACCCATTCTAGAAAGTTATGAGAAAAACGAGTTTCTTTTATACTTGGATTTGTGGCTATGTGCAACTAGAACTACAACTCTTTTCGTCCTACTTCTATTGAGATATGTAGTGGCGTAACGATGTGAACTAAATTTATTTTTATATTGAAGAGCTGGTTCAGTTTATTTTTGTTCTAAACTGAAGCCGTTGCATCTTGTTTTGCACAGCAAATTGATTTTGTACCCCAAAGCTAACATTACTTGCTATTCAATAATATTGGTTCTTGGTTTAATATAACAAGTGCTTATAAACTGCATCTGCTCCTTGACCTGCTCCACCCAAAACGTGGCCGGAATATCACAAAAATGGCTCTCAGAAACTGAGTCGGTCAACTGCCAAAAGCGCGGGCCGTGCCGTTAACGGTCAAACTAACCAAGTTTGCTATCAAGTTTATGCAATCTGCAATCTCTCACTGACTTCACACATGATTATTCACTTATTGATTAGTAGCCATATTTTAATAAAGAGTGGAAAGTTTAATATTTAGTTTATTAGTTAGTTTCTGCCAAGCTAATTGGTGTCAACTACAGAAAGATATACGCTATATTCAGTCACATGAACCGACAAAACTATTTTTAAAATATAAATATTGCATATATCACTTATACTGCTGCCATTTTACTTTTCGTAACTTCAAATGGTATGAGAAATCAGTATTAACCTTTAAAAACAAAACAAGTTATATTTTGTCTTTTAATGAATGGTTCCACTAGTTAAGCGATAAACATATCTTTCGGTGCGTTGAAGTAGTGACAATTGTTTGACTCCAATTCACTGTGTTCAAGTTGACCAAGGACAATTGGGTGGTGCCCAGGTTAATGGCGTGTCTCTGATGGGCGGCCATCAGAAACGTGATTTGAAATGCATGCCTGCTTGAGGTCAGGGCTGGACGTTATCAACCCATATCAGTCATATCGTATGACCGTTAATGAGAACGCTGATAGCTACTGACAGACGCGGTCTGTCATTGGCCAATATGTGTGGCGGCCTATAAAAACGCCCCGAGAACTCAGCGTTGAGCCAGAGGTGAACGAAGCAGGAGGAGAATAACACAAGATGGCAAACAAGATCCTACTGGCGTCTTTGGTGCTGTTACTCGTGGCTCTCGTTAAAGGAACGAGTTTTAGACACATTGACAAGCGAGGTACTTTAAATGGCTGTTACCTTTGGATAATGCTAATATCACTTACACATACTTTTAATAGCACCTACTGTAATGTAGTGAACGGCCGAGTTATTCTAATAAAAAGGCCGGCTTATGTGTTCATGCACACGTATAGTTTGCTTTGACGGTGATCGGTAAAATTTAGAAGAAAACCAAAAAAACTCATTTTTTTCAGAACCAGAGTTCAAGCGAATGCTGTCCAGGTTCGAGCAACACAAACGAGGTAAGACGGACGTCATTTTTAGTTACAATGATTTTGATTAGGCCGGCATCAAATTCCTTACATGTACCTCCGATATGTACAGTGGCAACAAAATAACAAATTGAGCATAGAATATTTGCAATGTTTGATGATCAGATGGTTCGAGAACTGGAGAACGCTTCCGCGTGTATAACACTAGAGAAAGAAAATACACGCTACATATCGCAATCCAGTGTCGGGTCGGTCGCGAGTTTTAAAATAGCTGGCACTCCTGCATTAAGGTCACATTTTTGGTCTGCTCGTTACATTCCTGCGACACATACTGAAGGGCTTGTCAAGTGGATTCTCTCCGAGCTTTCAACTCCTACGGATTCACAAAGTTTCACTCAGTTTCATAGCAAAAAATTGCAAAATAATTTACGCGATTTAGAAATATCTTCTCGTATTCGACAATCGGAAGTCGCTTGTGGACTTGGCCCTTTAATCCCTTTTCAAAACTTTCTCTGTCACTTCATGTTTTTTCTCTTATTTCATCAAGCCTTTTATAATTAGTATGCAGATTATCTAGATAATCTGTTTTATGAATGTGAATTTCCCGAATTTTTGATGACAATGCGACAAAAGTGAGTTGTGCGAGCGAGTGGATCTGAGTAGGTCTTGCTTTTTAAAAATAAATGGTTTTTAAAAAAAACAAGTTAAAATGTGCAACGCTTCAATAATCTGGCCTGATTCCACTCTTTTTCCCAATGTGGAGCTCGCGCCACGAAATAGATTTCCTTTCGGTTCCAGTCCACCCCTTTGGGACCATTTATGTTATGCATCGAAACAAGGCAAAACTCTGATTTGTGACTGATGCTTTCAACAGAGGAAGTATCTTTTCTCTAGAAACATAGTATCAAATTCTCCTTAATTTAAATCAGCTTTAATATGAATTTGGTGAACAGATAGCTAGAGCTGAGAGTGGATGAGCAGTAATACAAACGCAAAACAACGATTGCGTTGTTTTGGAAACATTCCTAGTACAGTATAATGACTGAACAAGTACTGTTCATTGACGAGACAAGTATATTGTGTGGTGTACTGTAAAAATACTAAACAAGTATTCTGTATGGCGCTCTGTATAATGACTGAACAAGTATGTTGTATGATGAATAAAGCGGACGTTAAAAGCTTCGGCAGACGTTGTATTTGACAAGCTGTGACACTATGTGACGAAACAAACACGTTTTCATTTATTCATTCATTCATTCATTCATTCACTCATTCCTTTTTTTCGTCAAATCAATCAACCAGTCAATATCTACATTTATCATGGCAAAAAGCAGGGACCGCGGAGCAAGGACAATGGGTGGGCACCCCCCCCCCCCCCCAATATTTTTATTTTTTTAGAGCTATAAAGAGTTAGTGAGAAAAGTGTCTTCTGATATCGAGTCACTAACTGTGCTCCTTACCTCCCAATCTCAAATCGCTCCGCGGTCCCCGAAAAAGATGTTTAAGCTCTCTTCGTGTACCAATGTGTGTATCGCCGTTTGAAGAATATTGCAAGTATTGTTACCCAATGGTTTTGCCTTATGGATTTTTTTTTTCAATTTTTCACGATTATTTTCTCATACTTCTGGTTTCAAAATAGTTTTGTGCTTCTCATATGATATCAGCTGAAGTAGTAAACAGTAGTTGCTAAAGTGCTTAGTTGTTTCGGAAACCTTTGATCCAAAGAAGTAATTAAGCTCTGTAAAGAGAATATTTGTTTATGGACAAAACGACAGATGTGTTTGCTTTAAAGACAAGCGTGTTATTCTCAACCTCGCTTAATGGGGAAACTCAGTTTTACAAGTATAGGAATAAGTGACGCTTAGGTAAATGAAATATCTGTACTAGTCTAACAAGGCAGCTCGGTAAATTTTGTAGACGGCTACCACAATTTCCTAGGTTAAGAAAAACTTCCGGTATAAAATACAACAATTGATCTTTTTATATCAACCCTGACCTTGAAACCCACTTTAAAGTGGATACACAAAAATAAAAACGATATAAATCCATAAAAAGTATATATCTAGTTAAGATTGACTATAGATACAAATTTTTAAAAAAGTTCTAGTAACGTTTTAAGCAGTAAATATTGCTGTTCACTTAGAATTCCAAATCACAAGTTTACCTTGAGGTTGAAAAATATATTTTAACTGGTTTTATATACTGTTTGTGAGCATTTGCGATATCCATGTTTTTGAATAGGCAAATAACTTTTGTGAATAAATTCAAAATTTAAAACACACGTGCAGTTCTGTAGAAAACTTTTTTGTGTCCCAAGGGTGTGTATTAATGTTCTGTCAGTGTACCAAGGGTGTGTATTGAAGTCCTGTCATGATCAGTGTACCAAGAGTGTGTATTGATGTCCTGTCTGTGTACCAAGGGTGTGTATTGACGTCCTGTCAGTGTACCAAGGGTGTGTATTGACGTCCTATTAGTGTACCAAGGGTGTGTAATGACATCCTCCCGGTGCACCAGGGCTATATACTGACATCCTCCCAGTGCACCAAGGATGTGTACTGACATCCTCCCAGTGCACCAAGGATGTGTACTGACATCCTTCTAGTGCACCAGGGATATGTACTGACATCCTCCATTGTACCATGGGTGTGTTTTGACATCTTCTCAATATACCAGGTATGTGAACTGACTTTCTTCTCTTGTACCAGGAGTGTGTGTTGACGTGCGAGATAGCGGTGAATGTGAAGACATGGCTAAGACTAAAATCGATGGTGAACAGAGTTACTGCAAGATTCACAGTAACGTGATGAAGCTGTTCTGTTCCAAAACCTGTGGATTCTGTGAGTAAAACTATCATCACTTGCCAGCATTAGTTTATTGCTAGTTAGTTAGACATCTTTCCTGCATTTTCATTTTTTAACTTTTATTAGCTAGTAGTATTTTTGACTCACGTTCGGTTTTTAACGAGCTTACAGCTCACGTCCAACACGTGTTGAAATAAAGTTATTATTATTATTATTATTATTATTATTATTAT
>JAOBRG010159432.1:0-14401 GCA_027574985.1 Umimayanthus nakama | reverse complement strand
AGACGCTATATTGCTATAAATCTGCCATGCTAAAAGCACTGTGCGACTGTTACGTCAAGTCCAAGGGAGTGGTGCTTAGTTTGCAAGTGAATACCGAGGTAAAACAGCACTAACAGTTGCTACTTGTAAAAACTAGAAGAAGCAGCCATGGGCTTGCGATCACCAGGAAAATCCGCAAAAAGCGTGAAAGAAGTCGCAAAAAAGCGCAAAAAAAATGCGAAGTAAATAAAAATGCGCGAAAAAAGTCGCGAAACTGTAAAAGCAGTTGTGTTTGATGCATGTCACGGCAGAGCCACCGTTTTTATTTAAACCATTTTTCAGCCTCAGCTATGCAAGTGTTCTAAAAAGTGTTCGAGTCAATTTTGGCCAAGGCTCGTTGTTCTTACATTTTTGCACGATTCGAGCCTCAGTGTTCTTAGATTGTTCTTAGTTTTTATAAATGTAATAATTTTACCATGATGCCAACATTGTTTTAGTGGACAGTGTTTACGGTACAAACTTGTTGTAATAATAATTGTATAATCCAGAATAACTGCAATTTGATGAGTTTTTGATTGCTGAACATTGTTCTATAAGGTTTATTTTATTTCTTTAGCTTATAAGTTCACAATCCAGCCGTAAATACATTTCGGCTTCTTTCTGCTCACTCAGTGTTTCTGGCAGAAAGACCTGCAATTAAACGCCGAAATTATTTGATGTGCTGTGTTTTTCAATAAAAGTTTGCAGCTACATTTGCATTTAAAGCCGAGCCTCAACTGTTCTTAGCTTGTTCTTAAGTTTTGGGTAAGCTTGAGCCTTGCTGTTCTTAAGGAATAGTTCTTACAAAAAAGCGTATATCTGTCTGTATACATACTGTATACAACTAATTTCATGGGTATGTACCAGTGTGCATTGCTCTCGCCTGTTTACTCTAACATCAAATTGTAAAGTTTTAGCTCCAAAGCAGCGGCTAGCAGCCGCCTTAGGGAGCCCACCGAGGAGGAAACAAGACGGCTTCCTTTGGCGCCAAAAAGCATTGCCCTCTCAGCGATTCTTCGTTCCATTTTCAAACTCTTTAATTTACAGTTATTCCACTCACGCTTATTGGTTTAGATAAGCGAAGGAGGTAGGAAGTACTGTCTTGAACTTCTGCTCCTATATACACAGGAGGAATCCTTTAGCGGCGCCACAGCGGTAAAGGCTTACACCACTGTCTCACTGACTGCTGTCCACATTAATGTCACACTGGTGACAATTGCCCCTAGTGCACAGCGGTGGCAGTGACAGTATTGAGGCAACGGTACAAGCTTAACTGAGCTGTAACAGCAGTGGCCTAGATAGCACTGTGACAGTGATGG
The DNA here is from genome assembly GCA_027574985.1 of Umimayanthus nakama. Lineage (NCBI taxonomy): Eukaryota > Metazoa > Cnidaria > Anthozoa > Zoantharia > Parazoanthidae > Umimayanthus > Umimayanthus nakama. Next base: position 13,064 of record JAOBRG010159432.1, on the reverse strand, counting down.
TAGCAACAGTGGTGTGCTACCAATGCAAACTAACAACGCTGAAATAACAAGTATAACAAAACCCGTAAAATGCTGTGGATAGTTTGCATGTAAAGGAGGGCAATGTTTTGACCCTTCTGGTATCCATGTAAACAGACTCTTATATTCCCGTTCCCGCCCGGCTCCTTTTATGAACTGTTACACATGGCAAACGAACTGTTTGACTGACAACCGCTTAAAGTCTTTGAGGTATTGTCAGATGGAACACACGACATGATAGACGGTTTTGCAGACGTTCTCGCCCCTTATCAGCTGGTCATTCCTGTCATTCGAAAATCTGCGAAATGACGTCGATCTACGACAAAAACTCCTAGCTATATTAAGAAAAACGCTTATGTTCCACAACGGTTTTCAAATGTTTATTCATCTCAGTAAACGAGTAAACTTGAAAAAAACCAACAACGGTCGTCCACGGAAAAACTTTGCGTGGGCTCGTGAAAATTGCTAACACCCCCCCCCCTCCCCCCTCCCAGATTATCCTATTGTCCCTTTCCTCTAGCTCGATATCTGTAGAGCAATCATTTTCTCTCACCACTGCAAGGCGCTAGGGTTACACTTAATGGGTCATCGTCTGGGATTAAGAAAAAAATAATTCTGACAAAATGTTTTTTCCGTCTCTCGCTGCAATGAAAAGTAAAACGCAAAGCTTTCTTGAGCCCGCATTATACATGTCATACGTACAATGAACCTACAACCGCGCATGCCCAATAAACTAGTTTCAAAATGGCGGATTATTGTTGAAGAAAAAGAGCGTGGTTGAGCATTCTTCAATTCCTTTTCTGTCCAAACTTTGGAAGCTTTTTTCGAATTTTCAAGATCCTTTAAGAAGAAGGAACGTCAACTCGACTAGTGCGCAGACATCAAAGCGAAAAGCGTGATTAAAATACGTCACAAGCCGAGGTATCAATAACACACATTAATACTGAGTCGGAAATTAATGTATTATGTCTGTGCCTGGATTTAGTGGTCAGCGCCTGATGCCTTTTGGATCCCAGCGTCAATCCCCGTTAACGCAATCGTTGATGAGTGCACCTTCGGCTATGGGTCAGGCAGGTAAAAGTTTCCTTCGGTATTTTATGATGTTATTCCTTGTTTAGTGGTTCGGGGGGAGAGACAAACATTCGCCAGTCAGAGTTCTTAGATTCACGATAGTACTTCCGCGCCAGACAAAAGGCAGAAGTTAAATGATTCGTTTTTGGGATTGTTCAATGAGCTATAAGTTATTAAGGCGATCATTTCTTCATAATTTTTATGACACAATTGCCCGTGGTTGTTAGGTGTTAATAATTTGTAATGTTGGCAGTCTGCCATAAGGCTCCTAAAGTCGTAAAAGAAGTATTATTTTAGAAATCTCAAGTGGCACATTTTGTTACCTAGTCTAAGTCTTACATGAAGAATGATCTACCATTTAATGATTTAGTATAATTATATTCTGCACATCTCTTGTTTTATAAATATTTTTAATTACATGTATGCCTAGTTGACTTTTTTAACTTCGATATCAATTTAAAGGTTGGGTATTATACAGTTGCTCTGCTGCTCTTTGTGATAGTCATCACAAATAGTCATCACCCATTTTACTCTTAGTCACTTTTGGGCAAGTGTCATTGTGATTTCAACAGTGGAATTCAATGCCAACCAACTGTTCGCATCAGGAACCATTTTTCATTCACAAACCTTCCTATTTTTAAATTCCTGCTTATCAGAATTTTCTTTTTCCGTAAATCTTAAAAATGTGCAACTCCATTCTAGTATTTCTACTAAAAAAATAAAAACATGTAACCCCATCATAGTCAGCCCAGCTGTGAAAATGCAACCCCATCAAGCAACACATCCCCAGTACTTAAACTTTTTACTAGGAAGAACCCCCCCCCCCTTGGGGGAAAGAGCCTGGGAATGAGGTTGCTTAGGTTCTTAGTCATTCAAAGGAACTTGTGTGTAGTCAAATCCATAAGTGAACACCCCAACCTCCTCATGAAATATTATTTTTACTTGCATATATGATGAATATAATACTCAGCAGGAGCAAGGGCAATAGGACACATGGTCCCCACTTTGTAACGGAGGAGGTGACAGACCACAACACTTGCATTAGCCTACTCTTATTGATAAGTGCATGGGTGCTTTTAAGTCCCGCGACAGAATGCCGAATGACTAGATTAATGGCTTACCATCCCTGTGTTGTGACATGGTATTGCAATGTATATCACAGACTGTGCATTGATTTCTAAACTTACATTGTTTTTGTATTGTTTTGAAGGTGCTCGATTTCGTCCACCTTACCATCCAAGCCCTCCTCCAATGATGCCACAGGTTTGAAAATTCTAAAATTGTTAACTCAATCATGTACATGTAGTAGTTAAAGTAGACTCCCATTTGGGGAAATAGAAAAGGTTCAAGTAATCAGAAGTTTGAGTTATCAATGGTAAAGTTATATAGAAAATGACTTGAAAAGAAACAAAAATTACTTCAAGTTTTTGGGAGGTTTGAATTAGTGAGAGTTTGAGATATTGAGAATCAACTGTAGTTATAATGTTGTTTAACGAAATTTTAAGTGTTTACCATGTTTATAGCTATGCGTTTTCTTCAGTGCATTAATGCTGGTACTGTACATGTATCAACAAGGGTTTTGGTAAAATGCAAGAACACATACTGGTAATAAATTATACATGTAACACTGCAAAACACAATATTTTACATGTAGTTGCATGTCTTACATTTATTATTTTGTTTGCATTCATTTTAATCAGGGAAGTAACCAGTGGGGTCCTAGTGGGCAGACATCCAGTGGATATGGACAAATGAGATTTCCACAACAGAGGATGTTGTCTCAGGTATCATTCTTCATAAATAAATGTTATCAATTGAAAGTTCTTAGCAAAATAGGCCCAAGTGATGGTTTTTGATAAAAAGTTTATAATTATCTTTTACTTTTTGCATCAGGAACCAATCAATAGATTTATAAGATAGAATTAAAAGATAGAAAGATCCAGCAAAATTATTGACAGACATAAATTTATAAATAACATGCCAAAATAATGGTCAAGATGAATGCAAGTTTTTCAAATGTGTCAGTGTGAACTTTTAACAAAATATATACAGTGTGCAATGTGTACTTAATTAGTATTCTTCTACTCAGGACATACCTCTTACTAGCCAACAATGAGGTTGGTATAGCAAGTTATGGATCAAATGTTTTCCTTTCTTTTATGGCCCAAGCGTGAAGTGCACAAACCATGAAAACAAGGAAGGAAAAAAAGAAAGCCCATAACTTGCTGTACAGACCAAGTAAACAAGGTTAATAACTTAAGGTGTTTGTTATAACACAGCTTTGTTAATTATTCCAGTTTTGAAAAGTCATCTAAGAGCTAGAGGTCGGTACGGCTACTCATGGACCTGGAATCGACCAATCACAGCACACAAAACCACTCAGCCATACAATAATATGAAATATGGACATTTTATCTTAATTCCCCAAAGCTCTATCTTATTATGATTTACAGCACACTGTGCAAATGAAAAATTAAGTAATTGAAAAAAAAAAAAACTCAATCAACTAAGATCTATACTACCATTCAAATTAAGGTGGCTAGAAATAGTTTTTGAGAGTTCTCCTCACAAGAAAACGGTTTAACTTTATTTGTATTATTACTGCCTTTATGGTTGCAACATGGCCATTAAATAGTTGCACATTTCCTTCTCATTTTATTTTTGATACTTTGTAGTCATGAAATGTTACTATGGTAACATAGCAAGAGTTCTACTCAACTACCTTAAAAAGGAAAAAAACCTACTTTCCATAGAATTTGTATGGTGAAGTTTTTTCAAACTTTCAAGATCTGTTTTCGACATTAAAAACTAGCAACCTGCCAATTTTCACAAAAATCTGCAAGAAAGTTTCAGAGAAACTATAAATTATGCGATTTTCCCGTTCATTCTGTTTGCTTCTTACACAGTTTTTTCTTTCGATCAGAATAAAAGTTTCCGGCCATTCTTTACCACTGTGCAAAATTTGAAAAATTTTTACTGTCAACTTTCAAAGATATTTTTGATAGAAATCCAAATTTTCCAAAAATTTCGAGGGTACAAGATCACCACTTGTGCATGCGTGAGCACAGGTGTGTGCACAAGGACACCGACAAGGACATGCAATCGACTGTGATTCAGTGGCAGTGTTCAGCGGCCTAGGCCGCATGTGCCAAGAAACTATTTTGAGCCACCATAAAATGTTAGTGAAAAAGCCTACCAAACTCTCAAATATCAAAGTTCACAAACTGACTGATAAAGCTACTGCATGTGATTATATACAATCATAAAATATTTATTGGTCTTAACTGTAAAAAGTAAATTATTTTCAGCCCTCAGAAGTGCGAATCCCCAAACCTCCCAAGCCTCCAGAGAAACCCCTCATGCCGTACATGAGGTACAGCCGAAAGGTATGTACAACTGGCTCTAGTGCTAACCCACATTCATGTGTCAGTTCTTCTACACATAACTTGTATGGTTCATCTCTGTCCAAGACATTCTGAAATTGGTTTAAACTATTCCATGGGTAAGCCACATTTTATTGAAGTCAGAGTCCTTTAATGCTTGGGAATAGATATACTGTATAAAGTATAACTCAGCATTAACAAATTGGGCCACTTTGTTTTATCAACCTGAAATGTCAGTTCAAATCCTTTTATATTGGATAAAGAAGTAAACCCAACTAGGGATTTCTCAGTAAGGTCACCTTACTGGTTGTGGTAACCCGTTCACTTATGGGTTTCTTTTCCTCTATTTTTCATCGTAATGGCCCACAATCACCTCCCATCTGGTCTTAAGGCTCAATCAGTAGAGCAACAACAATCATTTCTGGAGGTTGTGAGTTGAAATCCTACTTGGATCAGATTTTTTTCTCTTTCTCCACACCTCTCTCCTTTCTAGTGTGTTCGCTCAGAAGAAATAACTTGGGATATAATTATACAGTCATGTAAAAACTATACAGCCCCAGGGGGCCCACTCTTATGGGGAATCCATCGGAAGTTCATATTTTATACCAAAAATTCCCAACTTCAGAATTTGTCTACCAAAATAAATCCCTACATTTTTAGAACACCCAAAAAATATCCCACACCAACAGTAAATTGTGCTTTAGTTATTGTTGATTTGAGCTGATGAAATGTACCACACCCCAAAAAATTTCCCTAGCCATGTGGGGTTTTTTGTGACCCTTTGTATCCCTGCATCTCTCATAGATCGAATGAGAGGGGGACTGGCACTGTCAATGACATCTACATCATTCTCTTGTTTCAAGATTGCAATAAATATAAAAACAAGAAACTCAAAATCAAGAAGTAGCCATTCAAACTGAACTACTTGGCACACAATTATCCTCAGTCTGTTATCAGAATAATCGATATTCAACTCTCAAGAGCGATTTTCAACCAAGACTACCTTTTTAAACTAAAAAGGAGTTTGTTGAAAAATGCTGTACACAGGAAGAATCCTACAGCGGTAAGACACCGATGTTTTCAGTGCTGTGGCAGCGAAAATGAGCACAGCGCTGTGACAGCGAAAATGATCACCGCACTGTGACAGTGATGTTACAGATTGTAATGTTACAGTGCTGACAGCGACAGCGCTGGGACATCGGTGGTTATGACAAGGATGTGACAGTGATGTTTACATAAGTATGACATCGATGGAAACTTACACTGCTGTGACAGCGGTGACAACAGACAGTGCTGTGTCAGCGGTGGCAGCTGACACCGCTGTGACAATGATGTTTACATTAGTGTGACAGCGATGACAGCTGACATTGCTGTGAAAGCGGTGAAAACTAACAGCAGTGGCAGCTGACAGCGATGTGTACATAAGTGTGACAGCGCTGTCAGTTTCCACTACTTTCACAGTGATGTGCACATCGCTGTCACAGCACTGTCAGTTGACATTGCTGTCACAGCACTGTAAGCTGTCACTGCTGTCACACTAGTGTGCATGGTAATGTTACAATGATGTCACTGTCACCGTGTTTGCACTGTTGACAGTTTACATCGATGACACTAAAATTGCTGTCATTGATGTCACAGTACAGTCACTACTGTTAATGTTACACTAGTGGCACATTGTCACCCCTGTGACATTAGTATGGACAGCAGTGTGACATTAGTGTAAAACTCAGCCAATATGCCACCACTGTGGGATTCCTCCTGTGTAGTTAGGATCTTTTTTGTTTTCATTTTGTTTTTAACTGACTGACCCTATTTTTTGGAAACAAGAACCTTGCATTAACTGGGTCTTAAAAAGAAACACATTAACTTGACATTATCGTATGGTTACTTTTAAGGTTTGGGATCAAGTGAAAAATCAGAACCCTGATCTAAAGTTGTGGGAAATTGGCAAGATCATTGGGCAGATGTGGAGAGACTTGGATGATGAAGAAAAACAAGTCAGTATGTTAAATACATTTTAAAATAATAGATTAATGATAATTTCATATTGTTAAATAAAATAAATAGCATTTTGACATTTGTTACCAAACAAGAAGATACTGATAGCACTTGCGTCACAGTAATTAATTCTGTGCATTAAGACTCCAGTTGGAGCAAATTTGACCGTTTACATTTTGAAATTCAACGGAGCAGATACAGAATATCTGCCAGAACTTCTACTGCAAGCTTGATCAAGATGGCTGATCAGAATTTATGATTATTCTGTTGACAACTGTTATTCTCCGAAAAACTCTTCACCCATTCAAAACAGCAAGCTTACAGATCCTGGTAAAGGAAAATGGCCAGTAATTTATTATTTCATGGATTGTTCATCACATTTATACATGTACATTATGCTCTAACTTTTCTGATTTATTTTGGTATATTGTTCAACTTTGAAATGAAGAGAAAAAAACAAAAAAACTTTATTATTTACTTCAAGAAGGAAAAAAAGGAAAAAGAAGTTTTTTTGAGAGGCTTCCAACAGGAATCGAACCCCAGCAAACTGATTGAAAGTCCGATGTTATAACCACTCTGTCATTGATGCTCATGGCTTTGACACATGACCAGACCCAAAGCACAGTTTTATGCAATTGAGGCTTGAATATTTAAGTGCGACATCATTGAAAATAAAAGACACAGCCCTGAATTCTCAGCTCGGCACCTTTAGCGCGAGTAATGAAAGTTAAGCTCACTATTGATAAATGTACATGTATGTTTGCTGCGATTTGAGTGAGGATCTATCTGTAAACACCCACACTGAGGGAAATAGTGTCAGCATTTAAATTCAAACACCTTCCTATTGGATGTACAGAAAGTATATCATTTGCTTTCAAAAAAAGATAAACTAAAGTAGATTGAAGCACACAGTCTATTATATGCAAACATGAATTCAAAACTGACACATTTCATTTTGATGGTTTTAGCTATAACAGCTTAAATATACATCAGGGATTCTAATATTGTGCGCTGGTGTGATTTTGCACAATTGACCTCTTGCTGCATCCAATCACATAATCAGTGAAAAAATTTCATAATTGCACAACGTGGAGGAAAACAGATCAGTTTTGTAAAATGTTCAGTAACTCAAATGCTATTTTGACATATCTGAAAGTTTTCTGAAAAAAATACAGCAGCATTCTCAAATCTAGTTCAAGTAACATGATATTCACTTGATGTAAAAAAAGTTCCGCTGTTGGGAGATGTGTTTTAAAAGTTTTAAGGTGTTTTCTTGGAACTTATGTGTTACTACAGCGTGATTGATTTTTGTGACGCCTTTAACATTTTATGATTGAGGAGACATGGAAAAAAACTAGACTTGCTTTCCACATGACAAGTTTCAAAATGGCAGAGAATACTTGCTCGTTCTTTTCTCACTTAAATCTTTGTGCATTTGTTCAAAAATTCCAGTGTTTCATTTAAACTATTTTGTCATTGAAATACCGGGTACTCAAGACAATGCAACTGATTTTCAATCAAGAAATTTTGCCCACGAGGTTGTAGACCAGCGAGATTCCAGTTGAGTGACTCACTGATATGTTGGACATCGACTGAAGTGATGCATGAAACTATGCAAACATTTTGTCTTTAATTGTTCTCCATGTTTTATAAAATTGGGAGTTGTTCGACTTTGTATAATTTTTGTCCTGTTATTCAAATTTCTTCATACGAAAACAAAGAGTTCTGTGTATAATGGGCTCTGCCACCTTTTCCGACAGCTGCTCTTTCACTCCCACTCTGCTCCACTCTGCTTCCTAGTCCTGAAACCAGAAATCCTGAAACAAACCGAAATGCTTCCCAAAGGTGTTAACTCAACATCTGAAACAAGAAAATGAATGCCTGCCACCTCACTTTGATCACTAAATCCCTTGATAAGCTGTGGCTATCCATCTTTTCAAAAGGGACCACACCCTTCCCAGTTATTTTCATGGCAAGTCTTCAAAATTACCAGAAAACCTATCTGCTAATTTTTTTTCCCTTTGTTTCTGTCTTAATTATGCTGCCGAAGCTTACATTTTGGCTAATGATAGTAGAACAAATATGTCATACATGTAATTATGTAGACACCAAAATGTTATGTTTATCAAACTGTATAGAAGTCTAGATTCGAAAATGGTTTGTTTTAATTATGCCTTTATCTGTTGCTAAACTTATTTTTAACTGATTATTTCCTGAACATAGGAATATCTTGAAGAATATGAAGTTGAGAAGGTGCGTTTTTTAAAGTGCAAATAAAACTAGTTTATACATAACACCGTCATTGCCCACTTCTCCCCTGTGGAGAGTTAGTCTGCTCACTCTACATTTCCAAGCCACACTTTTTGCAGCAATAATTTGTTGCTCTCTTTTTCTGTCTTTTTAAGTCTCGAGCTCTGCAACAGGTTTCACTTGGACAACCCCTTTTTATCTGCCTTTAGATGCCCACATAAGGGAAATGTGAGAGTTGGCATTTATATTGCTTTATATTGCTTATCAGGGGGGACTAGGGAAGGAACCGGGGTCTAGGCCTCCCCTTACATTGACAGAACGTTTGAAAATATTTTGAAAGAAAAACACTCCAAAAAGGTCTTTCAAGGAACAGATGCTTTCTCTCAGCCACTTTTTCTAAAATTTCCAATACTGCCCCCCCTCCCAACTGCCTAGCCACAACCACCTAGCTATTTTCACTTTTGTTTGTGTCTGTTATCCATCAAATTTCGCTCTTTGTGACTCCCATCAGCCAGTAGATCTTTACTATACATGTACATTATTATCTTCTAATAGTGCCTGTGTAAGAAGATGATTGTCTAGTTTCTTTTCATCTGGCTGAGTGGGTCATTTGCCAGGTTTTGCACCCATTCAATAACACAAGATTTAACCCAAGGGTTACAGTATAACACACTAACTTTTCAAAGTGCAAACATTTTTACCCATCTTATAGATCCATAATGTTCATTTTCCAAGATATGTGATTGTTTAATATTTTAAACTGAGTTTTTAGAAAAATGTTGATGCTACATACTGTACATGTAGGTTGAGTACAATGAAGCGATGAAGTCCTACCACAGCTCTCCCGCCTATCAGTCCTGGATAGTGGCCAAGGGGCGAGGTCAGTAGTACTTGTCACATCTTGTACTTCTTTGGGAACAGTATGAAAGCAAAGCTTTCCTACTATCATGAGGAACCAAAACATGTTCTCTTTCTGATCAACTTTCCAGCTCAAGCAGCCATCCAAGAGCAGCAGGCCATGGAGCGTGCAATGTATGGCTCGATGCCTTTTGGGGTAAGGGCAGTAGTTTGTACTCACAGCATAACCTTTAGGGTCATTGCACAGTTCTCTTCACCTTTGCACAAAACCTAACTATCCAGAAACACAGCAGTTTCTTTGTGGCTGTTTTTACCCAAGTCTTGTGATCAATCATGAAGTGGGGTGCCTCACACAAATCTAAGGGGTGAAATAAAATCCAAAAGCCTTTCACTGAGTCAGACAGGCAAATGCTGTAAGATGACAAGTGGAAGCAAGGACTTAAAATTGATGGTGCAGCTTGTAAAAACAATCCTCAACATCTGCCTTCTCTTCACAAAATCAATACAAAACAATTTATTTTGTTAGTAAGAAGAATTAAGGAGCTGATCACACACAGCTTTCTTTAGCAGATGAATTACATATTTCTCCCAGTTTGTTAGAAGGAAAGCACGGAGTTAGGTTAACAGAATTTAGTGACACGTCATCTGTCATATTTGGGGCATAAAGGGTTAAGTTTGATCAAACTTGGCTTGCCCAAGAGTGAGAATTTTGAACAAGAGCCAGGCAAAAAATTGAAACGCCCATGTCTGCCATGCCAACCCTTTCCCACATCTATCTCTTTTTTTTTCTAGTGAGAACATATCGCATCCGATTTAAAAAAACTGCTATACAGAAAACAAACAAGGGAGGTAGGGTGGCGGTGGAGATTCACACAGTGCACTACATGTACCTTCGAAGAACTCAATAACATAAAGTTCTGAGCACCATTCTGTCGTTGTTTAAGACTTGTTTTTAATTTCTGTGAATTTTTTTAATGTCTGCAATTCCCTAAAAACTTTTTTCTCCCATTCAAGAAAATGGATGAAGCGAGGTTCAGTATTCAACCATCAGATGATGAAGAAGGTAAATTTATTTCCTTGTAAACGATTATAGTTCTTGACTTATATTTTGCCGTTTACATTAATTTGAAAATTTCTTTAACGTTACTAGGATTTATGATCGCGTATACTTACATGCAATAGTACTTTTTGTTGTGACAGTTAACTCGGCCATTATGTTGTATATGTTGATATGTAGAGGTAACTGATTCTGTTGTGGCATTTGCGGTATATATTTTGTTGTTTACTGCTTTGAAAGAAAACTATACTTTTATTTAGAAATCATTCTGTACGTACATGCATGGTATTTTTTTGTTGGATAATGGTCATGCTAGAAAAATCTTAGTAATACCCTGGGTACCAGAGGCAACTACCCTGGGTACAAGAAGCAACTACCCTGGGTACCAGAGGCAACTACCCTGGGTACCAGAGGCAACTACCTTGGGTACAAGAGGCAACTACCCTGGGTACTAGAGGCAACTACCCTGGGTACCAGAGGCAACTCGCTTGACTAAATACAAATACAAACGCCGGCTGAAGGCTAATAAAAAAGGGTGAGGTCCAAAGTGCCGCTCGTTTGCCAGCCTCCAGCCGGCGTTTGTATTTATATTTAGTCAAGCGAGTTCCCTCTGGTACCCAGGGTACCTTAGTAAAGACGTTTTCTATAAATTTCAAGACTATTAAAAGTAATCATGAAGCACATTCAATTACGAAATTGAAATCGGGATGTTAAATCTTGGTGTTAGCTCAGAGCCTTCACGTCTTCTGTGTCAGATGATGATGAAGCATTCTCAGTGAAGCACATTGCAGCAGCCAGGTTCCAACGAAATCATAAGCTGATGGCAGAAATATTCAGTGAGACCGTGGTACCTGATGTCAGAACTGGTTAGTAAATGAACACACTTTCTTTAGCCAGGGCAACTTATGTAACAGAAAAACAAAGTACCAAGTTTACTTTTTGTACTTTTGGTTTGTTTCAACTTAATTGCTAAAGGTTACAAACTCAAGAACTGTAAAGTGACAAAGTGGTTTGTTTATCAGACAGTACACAATGCACATTTTTGTGAGAGAGAGTGGTTGTGCGATTTGAGTCAATTGGAAATAGTATTTCTGCTACTGTTGTTTTTGCAGATTTTTTGTTGTTGCAATCTTTATTTTATTCCACGTCCTAAATAGTTACAGAGTTTTTCATGAATGTGTAACTATGAACACAGGGTTCACATCAATTATATTAAACATTCAAGTGAAAATGTTACATGTACATAGTGGTATTGCGGCTAAGGGCCTAAGGGCAGGTAACATAACAGCCATTTTGTTGTTAGTAAATGCAATTTTTTTTCTGTGCATCTAATAGTATTGATAAGATGTTTGCAATCGGTAACGCGGGGTTCGACCATTTAGTTTGCAGTTGTAGATGAGAGATTTTGTATTAAGAGTTAGATAATTTGTTAATAAGTCAGGGTTGGCTATATTGTATTCAAGTTTTGCAGGTTTTTTGTGTGTTAAGTGATAAAAACAATTATTTTTTCCTCTGCGGTCACAGTAACAAATACTGAATTTTGATTGTTTCTTAGCGTATTCGTGAGCGGGCAAGATTTTCCTATCTCTGACCACGGTCACGGTAACCTGCGGTGCTTCGCCTCTGGTTCGCGTCTTGATGTGCTTGTCCGTTGGAGGAAAAAATAAAGAAAAAAATTTACCGGCTTATGGTTGGTCCGTATAGGGAAAAAGTGTGACCTCGGCCCAGAGGCCTCGGTCAGCATATTCAAACCTCGGTCACAGTTTTTCCCTATACGGACCTCCCAGCCGGTAAATAACATATATTTATTATTCCTTTCAATGTCTGTGCCTAACAACAGACATTCCCCATGCTGTATTCACAGCTCTGCTCAATGAACATCCATCACTAGTCTTCCCCATTGCCTTGACAAACTATCAGCTATACTTTGTTTCCAATTGTTCCCGAAGCATCTGTCCATATCTTTTTATGAAACCTGTCTCCCTCCGTTTTCCTCTCAGTTGTGACCAAGTCAAGGCTGGGGGTGTTGAAACGGCAAGTTCAGTCTTTGATCGCACATCAGGTGAGATGTTGGCAAAACTTTAAAATTATGCATCAATTATCTTTTCGGTTTAACACTTTTGGCGTGGTTGTTTGAAAGTTGGTAAAGTTTATCCCAAGTTAGAGCAAATCTTTAGAAAGTTTGTACGTCAAGGAGTAATAATACATGTGGACAATCTAGTTACGTTCTTACATTGAAATCATATTGATATAAAGATTAAGGGAAACCCAATTATGTGTTAAGAAACTTAAAATATCAACGAAGAGCAATGTGTATTTCTTTTGGTACATGTACCAATAATTGCAGTATTTGAGAAAAGAAACAAGAAACATGAGTTCAGAATATATAAAAAAGAGGGGCAGGTGAAACCTGGAGGCTTAAATTTTTT
>JAOBRG010159321.1:0-18388 GCA_027574985.1 Umimayanthus nakama | reverse complement strand
AATAATATTAAAAATAATAATATTTATAATAATAACAATAATATTTATAATAACAATAATAATAACGATTTATTGGTTTTCCACAGGGTGGCTCTTCTAAACCATAGCACTAAAAATACTAAGAATAAAGATCACAAATATATAAACAAATGTCGAAAGATTGCAAATGAATTAATATACTATAGTAAGTAATGGTTCGGATCGATAAGTGCAATTTCTTCTCAATTTGAAGAAAAAAATGACTTGGAAAAATTCTGATTGATGTCTTATTTTTTAAAACAAGAATAGTTATCAACTAAAACTTTAGAAAATCGAGATGCCCAGATTTTTGGTTTTAAAAGTTAAAAATAGGGACTCTCCCAGATTTGACAACAAAAAAAACCCAACAAGAAACGACTGCGATCGAGTCTGATACTGTCTCGATAAAATCGGGACGGTTGGCAAGAATATATATATTTGCATAAACAAAATCGACTCAATTTGCTCTTCTTGTCGAAGGTCTTTAATTACAACCATACCAGGGCCATACCTAGCGGGGGGGGGGCAGTTCCTCCTTAGAGATCTGACAAGTTGACAACGAAAGTTTAATCTCTGCCCCCCAGAAATAAGACAAACTGTATCAGCACTGCCCCTCTGCTCAAGCATTCGAGGCACGGCCCTGACAACGGGTTTGGGACGTATAGAAATAAAGTTGGCTGGCAAACATTTTTGGACAGATGTTCAGATAGGCGTGTTTTTGACAATCTTTTGTTCCGAGAAAATCCATCAAAACCAGGAAATGCTTTTTTCCTCCCCCCAAACCAAGACATCAAACCTTGTTCACACCTGTAAAGTAAGTAAGAAAATAAACACAAGCAGAAGCAGTTAGTCTAGTCTCTCAACTTTCTACTGGTGGACTTAAAAGAACCCACACACTTGTTGATGGGAGTAGGTTAATGCCGGTGTTGCGGGCTGATTAGCCTTTGGGTCGGGAATAAGGGTAACTTTATCCCATGTTACGGACTAAAAATATACCGTTATAACGAATATTAATATTATTACTAATATTATTATTATTATTATTACTATAACTATAATTGTTATTATTGTTATTATTATTATTGTTGTTGTTGTTGTTGTTATTATTATTATTATTAAAGACAAGGGAGCGCTGATGTACGTATTCCTTTGTGTTTTACCTTTGCTTGCATTTGTTCGAATTTCGCAGTATGAACCGGGCTTTAGTAATGACCGGTCCCTCAGTACCAAGTGTCAACTTGGGCTGCCTGTGCTTTCGATTCACATATAAAATCCCTCTTCCGGATAACTAAACTGTGTTTACAAATATGGCAGACTGGTAAGAGAATTAAGACAAATTGTAGGTAATACGCTGTTTTATTTCAATATCAGCAACAGTTTCAACACAAGCAACTTATGTTTTACGACTACGAGTAAGAAAATTATTTTTGAAAAACTAGCATCTCTTTTTTTAATATGTTCATAAAGTTTGTATCAGCATTCATTTTAGATCGCCAAGTTTACAATAAAGGCAAATGTAGGGCATCTGAATTTTATATATACTTTATGTTTAAAAACCCCCCACCCCGAGTCAAAATCAGTTTAATTCATTTTTATATAAAGCTCTGCAAATAGCAAAAGCTCAATTTCCGCGATGTGTTTTTTTGTCTCTTTCACTACCTCGATATGGGAAGCGCCATTCAAAATACTTCGACGAGAAACTTTGTTGCGGTCAGCAATATGATATCGTTGTGTCTTTTTTCTGCGATACGTTAACTTTCGAAAACGTTGCTTACTTTTTTCAAAACGCTTTTTGTCTATGAATAACTTTAAGGTTTTCAGTCGTTTTTCCTCACAAAACAAGCTTTGAAGAGTTGAAGCCACAAAATCTTGCTTTCCATAAAGGAAGTGAAGTCATTTTTGTGAAAGAAACTTTTTGGTTTCTCTGAAGTGCCAGTGGTAGAAAACTGTGCTTCTTTTCGACACATGAACCAGCAAGATATTCATCGGAGAACCTTACTACTGAATAACTGCAGACTTCAAACGTCAACCTCGTTCCCAGGCTCTTTCCTCTCCCGAGAGAAAGACCCTGGTTGGGTCTGGTCACGTGCCACCCAGATTCTAGGTGGTAACAAACAAAATAAATGCTGAAGATGTGCTTAAATTTGACTATTGTTCTTATTTAGCCTAGAGTAGCCAGGAAAATGTTAAGTTTTCGCCAAAACAAACGCTAATGTTCGATTGTCCTAGAATCTGGGTGGCACGTGACCAGACCCAACCAGGGTCTTTCTCTCGGGAGAGAAAACAGCCTGGGAACGAGGTTGTTCAAACGTGAGTTTTGTCTGGTCTCATTCCATTTGCAGGATTTGCCGGTCCGAGCGATTTTTTTTTCTACGCCCACTTCAAGATGGCGGACGCTCACCAGAACTGAAACAGTCGTACTTAGAAAACTTCCAAGAAAAAAAATGAAAAATGCCCGAGGAAGGTAGGCGTGACGAGTCTCGAACCTAGGACCTCGTAAATAGGACTCACTGTTCACTACCACTACACTACTCCATCATTTCGCTGCCAGGACTTCACATTTTTTTGTATGTCAATCCAAAGTTCTTACAAAAGTAACCCTGACCCAACCCTAACCCTACTTAACCATAGATGACCATGAACAACCATCAATATCCCTATGATATGAGTTTACGAATAAGAAATGAGCCATGACAGTCCGCAATGTTGAAGTGGGCGTAAAAACTAAATTCGCCCGGACACGCAAAATGAACAAAGTGCCATTCTATTCTTGTTTTAAGTAAACGCCCCACCAACCTCTCCTTTAGGTTTTGCTCGGAGTAAAGGTTAGGGCTAGGTCTAACTTTAAGTTAATGGAAGGGGTTGGTAAGTGATTTCCCAGAAACGAGTTCCGACGGATGCCAAGATTGATCGTTCATTTTTATAGAATCGACCATTGATGTTTACGATGCGAGTTGTTCGTCCAAGAGATAAGAAAATGTTGGGCATGCAATATAACAGGGCAAATGTTACCCTCTTTGCATTTGAATCCAACGTTACTAGTCGCCTTGTACGTAGACCCATTTTTTTTAAATCACGTGGATTTGGTGGCCGAGGGGCAGCCGCAGAGTTGGTCCCAGTCTATCGCAGTGGAAAACACTTCCCTGTCCAGCCACTTTTCATAGTTCTTTTTAAACTCCTCTCCAAGCTCCATAGTTTGACCTAGAACGCTCATTGCGTTATTGTCGACTGGCGAAAGATTATCGTCCTCGCCTTCAGCCTCGATTTCAAGTGAATATCGCCTGTTGTTAAACCGATCAACGCATGTGCGAAGCGCACTTTCCTCTGCCTGAAAATCCCACGGACGGGCATCAAGATCTGCAAGTCCAAAATGTTCAAATTAAACTAATAACAGGTTGTTTAAGTTGGTAAACGCAGTCTTCAGAAGAACTGTTGGTTGCAATTAACGTTTAAAGAAATGATTTGGAAGTCATAAGTCTTGATTCCAAAAGACATTCCAAAATAGTTTTACACATGTAAAAGACAGAAATTTGGTATATAAGCAGCATATTGTTTTCCACAACAACAACCAATATCTACCTAAGAACTGCTGCTTGGAAACAGCTGTTTAACTCACACCACGGTCGCCATTTCAGATTTTCAAAAATTTTACTTTTAGCAAAACTGCAGCAGACTTTCTTGAATATAATAGAAACATGTGGTTACAGCCTCAAATAGGAGTTTGTTAAAAAGAGAGTGGATCTTCTATCAAACTTAAAAGTTGCAAAACTAATTTTGTTTAGTGTAACTGATGACTATAAGTTAGTACTCAAAGCTTCATTTCGATTGCTTCAAAGCTTCAACTTTTTTGGTGGGAAAAACCAAGGGGGTTGGGTGGGGTGGTCATTTGGACCCCCCTCTTGGCTGTTCAAGGGTCACGACCTTTGCCTACAGAACTTAGGACTCAATACCTTGCGCATCTTTGGCAGGACGTAAATAAACTCACAAAAACGTTTGCGGTTTTCTACCCTGTGTGGTGTACATGTTTGCAAGTGAATCAGCCAGAGGGACACATACCGTTGCCATAGGCCCAGTCGTCATTGAGTCGATGCCGAACTTTTTGATAAATGGCCGACATTGTTTTCATGTTGCTTTTCCGCCAGTTACGACCAAGGTACTTCGTCTGGGCCTTCAAAAGCTGTGGGTCAAAAATAGTCTTCAGCCTTTTATGCAACGCTTTGTCTGGTTTAACAGAGGGCACTTCCAAAAACATTAAGAAATATGTAGTTGTATCGATGGTCTTTTCTCTTACTTAACCCTCGGAAGTCCAAGCTATTTACTGCTAGAAGTTAGCCCAAGGCCGGGAGGGGGGGTCATTTGGACCCCCCTCCCCAAAATAAATTTTCGAAACGGTTGCACATAAAAGATCAGGCTTTTGCATGGAAGTAGCTTTTGGTTTGCTAATTACTTTCCATTACAACAATCAAGTTTTAATTAAGAGCTGTTGCTATGGCAACAGTCGTTTCACAACATGTCCGCCATCTTGGATTTTTCAAAAAAATTTATTTTACCCAAAACTGAAGCAAACTTTACTGGAATTAGTAGAAAACATGTATTTTCAGACTATAAAAGGAATATAAACGAGAATAGAGTCTAAGAGAAGAAATAAGAACCATTTTTCCAAAAAAAAATTACCGTTTTTTTTATTTTGAACTTTAACTTGCATAATCAATTACACATAATATATAAGTGATGACGTCATCCAATTAACGTCAAAAACTGCGCTCATTATCAGACTACAGGTATCGAAAGTTTCATCTTGATTGCTTGAAAGCTTCAAATTTTAGATCGGAAAAACCTATGGAGGGGTTCATTTGACCCCCCTGGACTTTCGAGGGTTAAACGTCTTAATTTTTGTTATAGTTTTAAACGAATCTGAAATTAAAGGAAAGTTCAATAAAAAAAACTTCTACTATATTGCACACTTTGAACCAACAAAGGTCATTTTCTGTGCCATATGTTAATCCAAATGCCAACCTCGCATCCGTGCCAAAACCACGTTAAACTCGCATCCATGTCTATTGGAAACATAAAAAACCACGCTAAACTCGTACACATACTCACCTACCCCTCCCTTACGTTAAATTTAGGTTTGGAGCCGAGGTTAGGGTTATGATTAGGCTTAACGGAGAGGGGGGGGGGGGGTAGTTATTGCCTCAAATCCTTCATTGGTTCACTGAAACGGTGCCATCAGTGACCGCTGACCATACCCTTGATCTTTCTTGGCAACTACCGACCAGCCCCTCCCTAAGTTAGGTTTAGAGGCAAGCTAAAGGTTAGGTACAAGATAGTAAGTTTTAGGGGAGGGGTGGGTGGTGTAGGTCGTTGCCCAAACCCTGCACGATCTCACTCACCTTCAGTACGTAAAGCTGCATCATCTCGTGTTTGACCTTCAGCGCTCTCTTCAGGATGGGCGCAGACTTGAAAACTACAAGCATCTGTTGAACGCCAAGGAAATGGAGGTTGGTGTTGTATTTTCTTTCCAGAGTTTGTTCCTTGCGTAGGTTTTCGTTTCGGTAAAACGTTTTTCCATGAGTTTTGAATCACACCAGTATAAGATAGCGTGTTTCATGTTTTAATCAATTTGTAAAGTATTTGACTGAATTAATGTGACCGTTTTACTAAGCTGTATTGATACTTTATTTAACCTCTCCAGTTGTGGACAATTCTCTGCCAGAATAAGAAATTGCATCTTACTCACTCACTCCATTACTCTTTCATCCAAACACTTACCTATTGGATCAATCACTCACTCACTCACATCATTCGATCAGTCGATCGCACACTTACACATCGATTTACTCATTCACTAAAAACTTCAAGCAGGATTGACAACAGAGATTCATTCTTTTTGTCCAATGGGATCTTTCGTTCGTAGAGTAAAGGATGACCCTCAGTTTTAGGCTTAAGGTTTGGGTTTCTTATATTGTCTTTTTATCCAATGGTATCTATCATTCTTAGAGTAGAGGGCGACTCCTGTGAGATATCTCACCATTGTTCTGGAGTGTTTCCACTTAGTCAGTTTTTGTAATATCCTGACCAAGTTAATGCAAGAAAACAGGTTGCGCCAACAGCATCCGTCAGTTTCAACGTTTTCCTGTTGGTAAAGAACATAAGAAGGTATTAAAGGCAAAGACCATTCTCTTTTCACACCTCAAAGCTCATAATTTTAAATTCACAATTTGCAGCTACGACAAATTCTCGTTTTAAATACACGAATTCCAAAGAGTGCAGGGAGTTCATACTTTTACTGTAAGAAACAAATGCACGGTGCAAAGATCGTGGTTGTGTAATGACAGCTAGCGATGTTTTTTTTTTAACTTTTGGCTTCTTCGTCATTTTACATTCATTTGCACATTGCAATATCAAAACTTACACCTGCACAAGGCAGTATTTATTACAATTTTGTCATTGTTGTTGTACATTTTATTATTATTTTTCCCGCACCCGCCTGTCGCTTGCGATAGCCAATAGAGGTAATAAAACTACAACTTATTTCATTTTGAATTTCGCGCTGTGAGCAATAACTACGAAATCGGTAAAGCGTAAAAGCGGAGATGTTCACTCCACAAAAAATGAGATTGAAATTGAAACTGTACAGACTCCTATAATGTTTCTGAAATAAAATACAAATCAGAAACTGTTCATCAGTGCGATACCTAAAGCGTGTGCAATTCTACAATTGGTTTCGGCCCCACTATATCCTGATGCTGACTCGGCGACGGCTGAATGACAACTGATCATGAGAAGTCTCCGGGGCTACACTTTTTATGCCAGAACCTTGTGTTCCTTTTTTCTTTGTTTGACTGAATGTAACACGCTTATTACTATCTTACAAGGGCAAACCAGGCTTCAGTGTTCTATAGTTAATAAGTGTACTAATCTGAGCCACTTCTTCGACTCACATTAATCATGTTACATTTTTTATTTCAGCACTAAAAAATTGTCTACAACTTCAAACGAAGGCCAAAGATTGTTTTTCCGAAAAGTTTATCAAAAACCTTAGATATGTGATACATTGATGATTGTCGTGTTTTCGGGGAAAATTACCTACACCTAAATTGTTCAACAAAAAAACCCTTCCAATTACATCCTGTCAGGAGCTTCATCTTAAGATCCTCCCTCCCCTTCCTGTAAGGACCTGACCTTACTCTAGCTTCCCTTACCAAGTTTTCCGCTGTCAGTTCAAGAGGATCGCCAAGCACGCACAAAGGGAAGTCGAGGAGGGGAATTCTGTTATAGGAAAACATCAAGCCTAAGTTGAAGGGTATAAAGCACTTCTTACCCTTTTAACTTCGGCCCCATCATAGTAATAGAAATTCGATTCAACCTTGCACACTTTGTTAGAACTACGTGTAAATGTCACCCCTCTCGCTTAGTACTCAACAGTGTCGCCACCTTAGACACTTCAACAACGTCTTGCTTCCCTGGCCGCATCTCACATTAGAGAGTTTTAAAAAAGCCAAAAAATGGTAGAACTCGGCAGGAACTATTCTTCAAAACTGTTGCAAATAGTTTGGGAAGCCTCGAAATTGTTTCTTGCATATCCCAGCAGTGGAGTTAGGATTGTACTTCAAAAATAATGCTTGCAACATTGCACGAGCAATTTCAAAGGATAACACATGGTGGAAACTTCCATTGTTGCATGAAATGCGGGGCCTTTAGCTAGCAACGAGAATGCAACGCTAACGAGAACAGCACCAAACAATTTAAGTAATACTAATACTTTGTTTATTATATGGTTTTCTATTATGATTGTATCATATAGTTCTCTCTATTTAGTATTGTATTATGTATAATTCTTTCAGGTACTCAGTAAAGTTATTGTATAGTATTGTGTTGTATTGCAATGTGGGAACAAAATCATTTAACGTTTACACAGGTGATCAAAAACTTGGTCCATAAGTCTACTTACGGACTTGAAATTGACCAATCAGAGCACGCGAAATCAGTCAGCCAGATAACAAAAGAGCATACTGACAAACAGTACAATACACTTTAAAGTGATATATTCACCAACAGGTTAACTACAGTAGCAACCCACACACAGCACAGTACAGTAGTACACCCGCCCACAGTACAGAACAGTAGTATACCCGCCCACAGTACAGAACAGTAGTAAACCCTCCCACAGTACAGAACAGTAGTATACCCGCCCACAGTACAGAACAGTTGTAAACCCTCCCCTTCAACTTCTAGTTGAATACTTACGTGTTCTTGGCAGTTATAAACGCAGACAGGTTTTGATTGAGAAATTTCAGAATTAATGGGATACAGTTGGCGAAAACAAGGTGTTGACTCATAAACTCGAACTGCAACGAATGCAAAAGGCAACAAACACTTAAACGTTATTCAACATAATACTAGAACAAATACGTATAAAGATGTTAACCGTGATTTAAACTAAATACAAACTTGACAAACTAAATATAACCTATAACAAACTTGACAAGCGTGATTCAAACAAACTACAAACCTGACAAACGTGATACAAAAAAATTTCAAACCTGACAAACGTGACATAAACAAATTAAGAGCCTGACAAACGTGATTAACACCAACTACAGTTTATGATATAGGTGATTCAAACAATATACAAACCTGAGAAACGTGGATCAAACAAATTACAAAATTGACAAAACATGATTCAAACTATCTACAAACCGACAAATGTGATTCAAACTAAATACAAACTTGACAAACGTGATTCCAACATATTACAATTCTGACAAACGTGATTGAAACACTGAATTATAAACCTGACAAATGTGAATCAAACAAGTTACAAACTTGACGAATATTATTCAAAACATTACAAATGACACGCGTGACTTAAACAAACTACAAATCTGACAAACGTGATTCACACAATTTATAAACTTGACAAACGTTATTTATACTATTGTAAACCTTACATGCCTGAATTAAACAAATATGAAACCGAACCTACGTGATCCAAGACAATTTCAAAACTAATACACGCGACTTTCATGTAAACTAGTTACAGTTCTGACAAACATGTCTCAAACTAATTACAAACCTGATAAACGTGATTCAACTTAAGGTGCTTTAACAGCAGCAACAGAATCCCAGAGATGGATTTCACTATTATCTCCTGAAAAAAAACCCCGGAAAAAGTCACCGGCGCAGTGTTACAGTGTTACAGTGCGTTCGAATCTCTGATGGCAGGGTAAGAGTAGAAGGAAAAAGTGGGTCAATGGGTTTTGTTTGCTCATCACATGTACTGGTGTACTGTAACTGAAATCAGTTACTGGTCGTAAATCAGTAAAGGTAATAGGACTGAGTGGAATCCAATTCAGTCTGTAATCATTACGAGCGATAAACAATCTGGATGGAGCATAAAGCATGAAGTCCTACTCCAAATTTATTAAAAAATAATCTGAAAACGAAATAAAAAAAACCGTTTGATCTTAATTTTAAAAAAAACTGTTGCTGTTTAAGTCAAAGACTAGTTTTCTATTTCGCTTTGGCCACAATTTCTTTGAGTTTAGTTGTTGATGTTTGTAGTACTCTTAACTATTTCCTTTTTGCTGATTAGTCAGAAGCCAAGAATTCAGGGTGTGGTTGGTTTTTTTCAACTGTCTGATAACAGGTAACCACAAGAGCTTTTAAAATTTTGTTATGTTGGCACTCGGACTTCAATAAATGATTCCGCTGCCTGACTAAGGGAAAATGAGTGCTGAATAAGTCAATCAGATTTGAAGAGATGTAATTTCTATAATAAATCGGTTAATATAAAAGATTTCAATTGATATTTTGTTACCTTATGTCTGTTCACATCGATGCCGAGCCTCATCGAATGCAGTACAGTTGACCTGTAGAAACACAACAGGAAGATCCGACTTCATTTTCACCTGCTGCAAGACGTCAAAAAGCTGAATAAAACATCGTGTCAGTGTTTTTAGAACTGACCTATTTAAAACCGAGATGCTTTGCAGCGGAGTGTTATTGTTTAAATCTTTATCATTGCAAACATTACATTGTAGTCTAATTGCTTTAAACAAACATGAAGTTTTACATACTATTTATTGGAATAAGAAACTGACTGACAAACAGTGTAGTTTAATCTGACTTTTTCCCAAAACCTTATTTTTCCCTGAAGTTATTTCAGTTATGCTGTGTTCACTCATAAACATGTTAAATTAAACATGTTATTTCTTGTAACAAGCAAGCACAAAACTGTTCAGGATTGAATCTAACAAATATTTGCTGCATATATTAGGCAAAAAGTCTTGCTGTGCTAGAAAAAAATTAAAATCTGTTTAGTTAAACAACATTTAAACGATAGAACAACGCATGGGAAGATAGAAAAAAGGTTGCTTTTGTGACAGAACATAGTTGTTACTTTTGAAACAAAATTAATAACAAAGTAAAACAAAACTCGAAAGATATTGCATAACACCCAAAGTTTGGTTCTTTTATGGTGAAACCGACAACCAAAAGGGGTGGGTTCCATTGTTAAAACTATACTTACGAACAGGATTCGCACATCTTCACAAAAACAAAAATCCAGGGCTTTCCAGGGCTGTTTTTCCAATTTTTTCAGGGCTCTTGATGCCCGGAATGAAAATAATAACGTTTACAACGACTGATTGTTTAAAAAACTTTCACTGTAAAGCAACAATGCGCTCCAACGTGTATCGCTTTGACACTACTGAAGCATTGATTTCAACACAAAACTCAGTTTTTAAGTGATAAGAAAATCTACAAGATTTCGCGATTTTTTCTTGTAATGAAACCAACAAAAAGCACCATTTTTTTCAATAAAGTTGTTAGATTTTCCAGGGCTTAATAAAATAAATCCAGAGCTTTTCTGGGATTAAAAACTTTTCCAGGGTTTTCCAGGATTTCCAGGGCCCGTACGAACCTTGTACGAAAACATCAAATTATTATGCAGTTGCCGCAGAACTGAATGTATGATACTCTTTGGTTCGTTATGTTTACATGCTGGTCCGTGTTTCTGTCGTTTAGACCCCCCCCCCTCTTTAGTTCTCAACAATATACCAGTTTCGTATTCCCAGTTTCCGCTGATAACAATGACTATAGACTCGCTTTTACAGCACGAGCCTCGACCTGACGTTAAATATTCAAAAATTCCAGAGTGGATATGAGCTATTCACAGCTCTGTGTATTGTTGAAGATTCAGATCTCGCCAGTATTTGTGTATATTTAACATCAAGACGAGGCTTGTGCTGTAAAGACGAGTCTATAGTCATTGTAATCAGCGGCAACTGGGAAGACGAAACTGGTCTGTTCCCGTAACTGTCCTTTCTGTTAGAAACAGAAGTTTGACTGAAGAGTTGACGCTACACCATTCCGATTATTGTTGTCTACTTACGGCATGTCCTCAGGCAAAACGTCAGCCAGGATATTGATAGAGTCTGTTTTCGCTTTGGCCGTGGGTGCGGCAGCCAGTAAGATCTTCAGTAACGCAATCTGCAAAGTACAGTAACGCAATCTCTAAGGAACAGTAACACAACTGAAAAGTACAGAAAAATATGTACAGTAGAGTAACGCAATCTGCAAAGAATAAAAAACACACTCTATAAAGTGCAGTGAATGCAAAGTGCAGTCAAGAACAGTAAAAGTGGTTCAGATTCATAAATCTGTCTATCTCCTTCAGTGTAAACTCGTTGATAGACAATGAGACTCATCGATGAAGTTTGACATAACAGTTAGAGATGTATCATACATTACGCTTTCATGTCGTGTGGACAAAATAAACAGGTTCTTGTGAAAAGATGACGGGAAAATTTTAACAAGTATAAAAATTAAGAAAATTGGCCAAATTTTTCTATGAACGATGTTCTAATAGAACGCTACCTCGCATATTCTGAAAACAAGAAAGCCGGAATTTAGATTTGAAAGTCTTTGGAAAGAGTTCAAACCTTACAAATTGCCTCATACCTGAGTTTTTATCACAAACTTAAACAAATAAATGAAACACGGTGTTTCCCTTTTCGCTCTGTAAGCTTTTAGATTGGCTTAGACATAGGGCTTATAATGGGGAGAGGGGGTTAACGAGGGAGTTTTCGGTACGTACACTCACGTACCATGTATTGAGGTAGGTTGGGTAACATCGCTTGGTACAGTTTTTCTGTCGGATTGTTCGGAATCAACACTTTTCCCTGCGAAATGAATGATAACTACAATATCAGTGTTAGGACGTTTAATTGTTTATTAAT
This sequence comes from Umimayanthus nakama, assembly GCA_027574985.1. NCBI lineage: Eukaryota > Metazoa > Cnidaria > Anthozoa > Zoantharia > Parazoanthidae > Umimayanthus > Umimayanthus nakama. The sequence goes on along the minus strand of JAOBRG010159321.1, from coordinate 6,125 downwards.
TCACATTACTTATTGAGGGAAATCTGTTTAGTTTTAAAAGAATTAGTTCTTAACCTCGTTCTAACAAAGACACATTTCACTGACAGATACAAAAACTTTGATACTATGGGAACATAAACAAGTTTTATAAACACAAACAAAACTGCATGTATGCTGTTTTTCGAATAAATTAAGTGACTTGACATTTTATCCGCAAAAGTAGGGTGCTGTATGCTTACAAAGCTAACATGACTGCACAAAGCACTTTTTCTTAAATAATACTTTGAAAAGCTAACTTTTAGATCACGTTATCTTTATTCTCAGTGTTTAGGCATTCCAGGTGCAACTAAAGCTCTGTACGGCAAATGCCTTTATACAAAGGGAATCTGTAAATAACTTGAAACAAAAAGGATGCTTCTTATGAAGAAATAACAAAAACAATGGCAGTAAGAGGCGAGAGTAACCGTCACCCGACCAGTGCCAATTAGTGTTGATAATCTGCTGGACGTATCCTCACCCGACTGAGCTTGATTCCGAGTGATTATTTTTGGGATATTCAGGCTCGAAGGTGAAAGGTTCTACACTGAAAATCCTTTCATCCGCCATTTTTCTAAGCAATTGCGCGCGGTGTCCTGGGCACAGCACTGCACGATTACGTCACAGTTCAAGATGGTGGCGTCTGGGAAATTCGAAAGGCAAAAAACGCAAAACAAATGGCCTGGCATTGGCGCTAGGGACAAAATTACAGCTTTTAAACCCCCACACCATAATATGAAAACATCAAGGTTTAATTTGAGGCCAAAGTCATTTTCAGCCGAGGTTCCCTTTAATAAAACGGTGTATTAAGAATTAAATTGAGAGAACGCCAATGTGGACCCACACACCTTCGTCAATGGTCTCTTGGCGGCTTCCTCCTCTTCTTGAATATGCTTCTCAGCCAGGGAAATGTACAAGTGCTGAAAAAGATTATGCAAAAGGAATTTTTGGTTTATTGATTCTAGTTGTTTAATGTAAGCATCTGCCATTCTTAACCTCCTATTGTTTAATCGACTGTTGGCCATGAAGTTCGTGGTCTGCGGAAATTTAAGGCACTTTGAGTTAGAGGACTTCAGGGATTTATATCCTTCAAAGACACGGGCCTGAAGTTGAGTTGTCCAGACAAACGATCCAAGTATCTAGATGGGACCACACATATTTGGTATACATTTAACAAAGAAGTTTCGACAAGGATTTCATATGTATGAGAAGTACAATTGTCTCTTATTCCAGACAACCGCTTCTCACTATGCGTGAAGTACCAACGTCTCCAAATTTAAGTCTGCTAATTGCGTATACAGCTAAAACGACAATGTAACAATAAGTATTTGCCACTTCCTCATGGAATCATTGAAAACGTTTGTTGAACGTTTAAACCCCACCTTCCACCTCCTCGACCGCGGTCCCAGGCTCTTTCCCCTCCCCTCGAGTGAAAGACCCTGGTTGGGTCTAGCCACGTGCCACCCAGATTCTAGGTGGTAACAAACAAAACAATCGAACATGTGTGTTTGTTTTGACGAAAACTTAGCATTTTCCTGGCTACACTAGACTAAATAAGAACAATGATTAATTTTAAGCACATCTTCAGCTTATTTTATTTGTTACCACCTAGAATCTGGGTGGCATGTGACCAGACCCAACCAGGGTCTTTCTCTCGGGAGAGGAAAGAGCCTGGAAACGAGGTTGCCACCTCCTCTTCACCCTTCCAAAACATCCTCTATTCCTTGCTTCCAATACTCACATTTTTCAAAACTTCCACGGCTTCATGAATGGATTCAGGTAAGCCAGCAAGAGTTGTACGGTCACTGAAAATTGAAAACATTTGTGAGATAAGTACAAGCACTAGGAAAAACACCAGGCATAAGGCGCACGCGCAGAATCAGTCACCCAGGAACCTGGAACAGGAACAGGGTTTCAGCGGGACGAGGCATTCTAAGATAGTTGGTGTACAGGGTGTTAGCAGGCCAAAGTTACAGTTTATGGGTAGAAGCGACCTTTGTTGACCTTGACTTACATGTACATGTGTACGTATGGCGACCGTTATACACAGAACATGTATGTATGCAGCACTATTTGAACATGTACGTTGTTTGCGATTTACACGGGGCGGGGACTGCGGTTCTCTCCGGCCGTCTTCCACAAACTGGGTATATAGAACTAGAATTTTTACAAATTATATATTATATTTAGCATAATGTTAAAAACTTTTTAGATATTAGATTTTAGATAAGTCTTCATTTTTTATTCAGAATAATGCAAATAATTTTTTAGATCTAAGGTTTTAGATTAGTTTTCATTTATTTGTGTCCCCATACTAGTAAGAGCCTTCCCTAGCTAGGCGGTTAGACACCTTACTAAAGTTATTGATTGATTGATTGATTGTAACAGGGTTGAAACTAGATAACAAAAATTCAATGATTTTTCCATGAACATTTAAAATCTTCCATCCAAAGACAAAGAAACGCTCCAAACCCAGCTTTTTGGGGGCATATTTATGCTCGATGATACGGAGAATGTTTCCAGTTATCAGACAGCATAAAAACTGTGGAGCAAAAAAAAAAACAATGACTTTTTAATGACCAATTTAAAACTTTCCATGAAACAAAAACCTAGCCATTTTGGGGTGTCTTTTTCTTCAGTGATAAGAAGAATGTTTTCAGTTTTCACCATGAAGTCTTTAATCGACCAAAGATTCTTCCGTGACCTCGTTCATTTTTTTCTAAAATCCGCCGTACCTTCTCCAGGCCTGGTAAGAGTTTTTTCAAATTTCATGACTTTTCATGACAGAATCACACGTTTTTCATAACATAAAAACACAATCATGTGCTTGACAGCACTTTTCCCGCCATGCCACTTTTCTTGTTTTATCGTTCTCACCCATTTGTAAAACAAGGCAATTACATCACAGAATATGTTTACAAAACATTACGTGGTTGCTTGCATAAACTAATATATTGCTTCGGCTATGCTAGTGAAGAACAAACACGCAACAGAAGATATGCTTTCAAAGCTACGAACATTTCAGAACTAACATTGGCAAGCAAACTGCAAAAGCCATGCTACAGTACAGTCTGGCAAATGTCTTTGTCATACCTTCGAAGCTGATATCCAACAAATTTACTTCGGCTATTGTCTAGAAATATGTCGATGTCTTTCTCTCTGGAAAGAAAAACTCCGAACATTAGTGAATCGTTAATTAATACTCTTGAAATCGATAATAATTTTAAACTTAGTAATTATTACCTAATCCAGCGCTTGTGTTTTTAACAGTGGTGCAACCAGAGGCATAAAAATACGATTCATAAATTTGTTATCACATGACCAACTCGTCAGCACATATCAGAAAAGCAAATGTTATTTTTCTCTTCAGGTCCAGGCGTCCAGTTGGTATCTAATTGATTCACCCCCTTTGCCGCCTAAAAGAAGTTTTTAAAACTTGCTACCCAGCCGGCAAGTGAAGGTTCGATTTCAATAATTTCAGGGTGTGTTATTACAAAAACACAGCGTCCATGGAACTTTAACATTCTGCACTCTGTACATCCTGGTAAAACATGGGTTCTCGATTATCTTGAAGTCTTACAGTTTTTGGTAGTAAAAGATTTTTAAAATACTTTACCAAAAATTGTAAGACTTCAAGTCAAGACTATTTATTGTCTAAAATACTGTCAGCAATTTAGCAATCATAACATTTGTTGATATTCAGAATAAAAGTTCAATTTTCCAGTGCTCGATTTCAGTATACGATGGGAAAATGTTTATAATTATTATTTTGCCTACTGTGTTTGCGGAACGCTTCAGCGCACATGTTACTCGTAGGTACTACTTAAAGCGCTCTGAGCTTCAAGAAAATACCAGATATAAAGTGAAAACAGTACAAATTTATAAAATATAGTTATGTGACTAAATAACCCACAGCTCTGGAAAGGGGCAGGTAGATGCTACAAAATACGTTTTTGTAGTGTTTTCCTTATAAAATGTTTCCAAAAACTGTCGAACAGGCCGGTCATGGGGGCTTGTCATTCCCTCCTTTAGATCAACCCGTGATAGTCCCTGCAACCTTCTAAATAAAACAAAGTTTCGACCTCTTAATGTATTAAGTGTATATGTATACATTTCAATGGCAACATCGCAAACCTGATTTTTGGTCGAAGACGGATGGTGCCTTCTTCTTCATCTCTTTCAATGCCCTCATCGGCAGACTCACTGCTACTATCCCCTGGTGGGGGAGGGGTCTGCGGCACAGGAAGTCTCTTCTCCTGAACAATGGTAAGCGTGGGACACTGCTCTTCATACGATGGTGATAGGCCAGCTGATATACGGCTCTCGCGTTTCAGCTCCGCCAATTTTTCCGTACCGCCGAGTGAAACCTGTGCGGTGAAATATTCTCATGTGAGATTTTATGCAAAACCTGTTAAATAATTTTCAATTTTTCAAGTTAATCCATAAAAAAACAAAACTGCTTTGAGTCTAAACGTATGATTTAGACTACCAGCAGTCTCTACTTTTCCTCCCGTTTGAGTTCGTCGAGCCGCAGAAAGATATCGCGAACCCGGATGCGCAGAAACTGCGCACGTGCTGGCCAGCACTCGCGATGCTACATGAACTAAACAGGAAAAAAGGGGCTTTTCGCAGTCTACATTTCATTACGAAAAACATAATTTATTGTAGCTCATTGCCATTGGTGACATATTTACTTTACCTACCAGGATTGTTTTCCACAGCAAAAGAAGAACCTTTTTGATTGGAAAGTGCGGGCTGCTCCCAGCACAAAATTTAAGGACCATTTCAAACAGGATTACTGCAAGAGTATCCTCTCCTGTGATTGGTTGGCCTACACAACAATAAGACACAGTAATACACGCTGTGAGGGATTCGCTTCACAATGATCTAAATATGGTGTTTAGCCCTTTCAACTCCAGCCAGCTAATCAGTACAGTGGAACCCCGCCATACGTCCACTACATTAATACGGCCACCACGTTAGCACATGTGTGGCCAACACTCTTTGCTCTGGCAAAACGAATATTTTTCTATAAGAAAACCTCGTTTTTGCGGCAACCCAACGGTCACAATTTAGAGCTCCACCCTGTATAGCCCTTAAAACAAAACTTAACCCGTTTTAATGCCAATCGAGCCAATAATTATAAGAAAAATGAAAACTGTTTTGGCAGCCTGTTTCATTAATTACATTCATCACTTTAATATCAAACTACTAAATAACTTTAAAAAGTAACAAAACATCCCCCAGTCTGCCCGAAAAATGCGTTGAAAGTAAACAGCTTTCCAGGAATTGCTCAGTACTGATACATTTTTTATGTTTCTTTCACCATGAAAATTGACCCTACCCCTTCAATACGGCCACCCAGTTAACATTACCGAATTTGACTAGTCCATTAAAGGCAGAACTACATGTAACAGGGGTTAACTGGACGTATACTGTCCGTTAATGATTCACACCAAGTACGTTATTTAGTAATGAGAATGTTTAAGGTTATTGCTCAGTTTGAAACTGACTAAAATGGCCAAAATGTGATTGTTAGCCTTACGGATTGGTCACAGGTAAAACTTTAAACTAGTAAAAAAACTGTGTAATATCACAGTTCTAAGGAGATCTTAAAACAGAAAATTGTCACAGGACGTTGGCTAGAAGGGACGCAAAAACTTTTAAAAGCTTTTTTCTCGAGACTATTGTTTTGGTCAAATCTATGAGTTGGGCAGTTGTGCGCAATGTGTGTCCCAGCCAAGCTTTGTCTCTTTCACAACCACTTTCTTCAAGATTAATAAAATTTTATACATAAAGGATGAAACATTATCAACTTTGAAAAAAGTGATTATAGTGACATAGCATTATATAATTATTTTTTTTGCAGACGAACACCATATTTGAACCACCTAAATTATTCAAAGCCCTCGTTGCTGGATTCACTAGAGGTTTTGGGAAAGATACCAGATCCTTAGTGGGAAAGAAACTATTCCAAATCCAAGATCTTGGTATATGCCACAATATTTTGCAGGAGTTGTTTTCAAAAACACCATAATCGCAGGTCCCTTGTAAGAAATTTAAATATTAAGTATTTCCCCTCCCCCCCGCCCCCCCCCCGCCACTCTGCT
>JAOBRG010159210.1:0-18390 GCA_027574985.1 Umimayanthus nakama | reverse complement strand
AGCCAACTCGGCGCTCCGCGCCTCGTTGGCTATCAGCTCATGTACGACTCGAGCTCGTGGAATAATTGTTAAATATAATGTTGCAAAAAGTGAAAAACCAGGGAATTTTTCCCTTCGTTAATTAGATACTTTCTATTGCTTTCGAGCCATCAATTCGCCCATATTTCATATAGATGTAATTTTAAAGGTTATGGGTGCCAGCTAGTAGTTGTTGTATCGGAAACACAACTGAGAACGATTCAAGTAGACGTTTGAAGGGCAGATATATTTAAATATATGCCGTCAAGGAAAGAAAAAACCGAAAATCTAAGCTATGATGATGTATTTATGATTTACAAATTTCAAGGTTTTTAAAAAAACTTTGAAATTCGTAAATCGTAAATTGTTTAAACAACTTGACTTCAAGTTGAAATGGGATGGGGGGGGGGGTGGGTTGTCATAAGCGCTTACATGTAAGGGTGTAGCATTAATTGAACTTAAGGCCCGGTTTCCAGGAGTCTCACTCGGATGACCTAATGGCAGGGAGGGAGGGTGTCAGACAGAGGTTCATATTGTATACAAAAACCAAACTTCAGATTTTGAGATAGAGCATTTTCTCAATCACAAAAGGGTGGGTCGTTAATGCCTTGGGGTCTATTGTAATTATAATTTAATCTTTAAAAAAAAGACTCAAACACTTTAAATATTTCCAAACCAACTGTTTTGTACACCCCACCCACCCCAGTCAAGATAGAAGTGAACCTTAGAGAGGAAAAGAAACAAATACAAAACAGGGATTAAATAAATTACTTTTAGCAACAATTAATTATCTTTGCAAATTGCATTCAAAATGTGAAAAGTTGCCTGACCTATAGCTGAACTGGTATTTCAATACAGTTGGTAACGGGTTGGTAAACAAAGCTGATAAACTAACAGTATTATTTTTAAAAAAAAAATTTCAGTGTTATTTCTGATCTATGAGCCATCTCTATTTGAATTGCTGTCGGTAGTTTTAATATTACTGTTACTTCTGTTCTAAGTGAGTATCAGTACTTGTAACTTTTTCAGGCCAATTCTGATGCACAACATGTAGCACTGTTAACTTTGCGAATACGTTTGCCAATGCACCAGGAGTGATACACCCAAAAAACCTTTGTCAGGTTTTCAAACATGCATGTACAAAATTCAGACATCAGTTGTGCTGAAGAATTCCTGTAGGAGTTTCTCTACAAGCCTGGCCACAACCTCGTACCCAGGCTCTTTCCTCTCCCGAGAGAAAGACCCTGGTTGGGTCTGGTAACGTGCCACCTAGATTCTAGATGGTAACAAATAAAATGAATAAGGAAAATGTGCTTAAGATTAATTCGTGTTTTTATTTAGCGTAGTGTAGCGAGGAAAATATTACTTTTCGTCAAAACAAACGCATATGATCGAATGTTTTATTTATTACCACCTATAATCTTGGTGGCACGTGACCAGACCCAACCAGGGTCTTTCTCTCGGGAGAGGAAAGAGCCTGGGAACGAGGTTGGCTTGGCCACAGTGCCAACATTTTTGCAGGAGAATGGATTGCTGTCCGAGCACTGTGCACAACTTTGAATTCCTGCTTGCTTGTCATTTTGAAGCTGTTTGAAAGCTATTTTGACTAGAAGTGACCAAGGGTTATGGGAGTGCTGCGAGCAGCTTTAAACAAACAAGTAAAATATGCATATTATATATGTATACTGATTATGATAAACAACTCAATTTTGGTACATGATAAATTCCAGCAATCCAGTAAAGGTAAAAAATGTAGATCAATTTTAATCCTATTTCATCAAACTTACCTAAAGACTTAAATAGTTCTACCTAAACTAGCTGTTAAGCTAATGCTAGGTGGGCAGGTCCCGATCACAGCCTGCGCAGATGGCCAGGGGTCTGCAAGGATGTTATTGCAGGCATGGCGGCTGATTTAAAGCTCTGCAAGGTTGGGGCTTTTACCACCTCGTTAGGTAGTAGATTCCAAGTTCTTAATGTTCTGAACTTACCAGCGGTAATGACTTTTTACTCCTTTCTTCATTTACACACAGATTTGCCCAAAGAAAAACTAATTTTAGCTGTCAGTAAAGCTACATTAATCGGAACCCTCAGGCACTATTTGTCTATCATACCCCCAACTCAATGCCTTTTTAACAGGATGGTAAAGAGGAGGGGGGGACTGATCATCCATGTTTCACGGAAAATAAAATGCTCCAATCACGTTTCTCGAAAAATAAAAACCGCATTTCACGTTTCACGATTAGTATCTACTGCTTAAACAAACTCCCTTTGCTTAGTTTCACCTTTTCAATGCAGAGGTGAAATTCCGGACAAATGACTCCGGAACTTGCAACTACTGACGTTTTTACAAGAATAAAAGGCTGAACTGAGCGCCAGTATCACCATTTTTGTGGTAGGTGTCGTTCACAAAGCTAAAAATGACCAAGACCTGTGTTCGTTTTAAAACACTTTTAAAAGGACATGCCATATTTAGAAAAAAATGAGTTAACAGTTTCCACGTTAAAAACAGTCGTTTCGTCAACCTTGTCACTTTTTGGCGAAAGTTAATCGAAGCAGCTTGAAGTAGCCAGTGATGCAGTTCACTCAATACTCTATACCTAAAGGAAGGCTCTGTTTGACGGTCTGACGACACGTCCAGATCTTGTTCTGGTGCTTTCAAACAAAAACCTAAGTTCTCTATTTCGAACATTCTGAACATTTGTTTCCTCTACTCCCTGCTGCTGGTCTTTAAGCCAACAATCGTTTCAGATTCAGAGTCGTATTCAGACGCTTGATCTTCTTGATCCTGCAATTGATCGGCGGACTCCGCTGTTTCAACGTCAATAACATCATCATGACGATCCTCTCGTCTTGCTGTCCGAGCAAACTTTTCTCCGATGGGCTTGTCCGCAGTTTCATACATGTTCAAAGGAAGTGTGCCTGCCTCAAACTTTGTCGTTTCCTGACGGACAGTGAGTTTCCGTACGCATTTGCCGTTGTCTCTTGCCCACTGCCTCATCAGTTCCTGGTTCGCTCATTTGTGCTTCTCTTTGGGGCGCCATCTTAGGAATGTTCTGGAGACGAATTTCTGTTGGTACTGGGTATTATGAGGTTGCATGGGTGAAGTAGAATGCAGACCATGCTGTTATCCTTTTAATGACTCCAGCACTGTGGTGCCGAAGTCTCCTTCACACTGCAACTGGAGACATGTTGGGTGTTTGAAGTGGAACACTGCGTGGAATTTTTCTACCTTTACACTGAGCAGAATTTCTGGATCAAGTACAATGTTAGCGTTAATTTTTTCATGTTTGATGAAATTCTTGCTAGTCCACGAGTAATTATGTTTACGGACAGCACTGAGTCTTGCTCGCAACGGTGCCTTCAGGTCAATTTGTCTTCTTTGTTGTCTCCAGTATCTCTTGCACCGACCGAACAGTTCCCTCGAGATACATTGACACCGTTTTCATTGTCTTTTCTGCATTTTCGAGGTTTGTTCTGGTGAGCCTTTTGAGTTTCTGGTGTACTCGTACAGCTTGCCGAGGTTCTGAAGGAAGGGCACAGCTCTGACGGCTTGTGTAAGTAGTTTAATCCCTCCCACCTGAGCATCAGAAACAAAGATATTGCTACTGTTCTCCACAAATATTCCCATGGGTTGTGAAAAAGTCGCACGGCTGCCATCACTGTTGCCCTGCAACAACCTAGACTTCTCCATTTAAAGTTGTTGTTTTTACTTATCTACTGTCTGTGTCTGTTAAAACATTCTTTCCTTGTTCTTCAAACGGGGCTACACCTTGCACCTCCATGCACGACGTTGTCATGTTGGAAAGAAGACTCTGTTGCTTATGAGTTGCTCAGTCTATGTTCGTGATTCCACTTTTATGTGAAATAACAAGAGCACCATTCGCAACACACATGTCGTGCAACGTTGTGCATTCAGCTGGATAAGCACCAACATCATTGACAGCACCAGTGACTCCCACTCCGTCAAGTTTGATCTGCATGAGGCACAGTTTCGCTTCATTGTTAGATGCCACTGCAACCATATCCTGACTTGCTAGACAAATGACGTCAACATTTACTTCCTTATCCATGTTTATGGCTTCGAACTGTTTTCCTGACTCTTCGTAGCTCTTCTCTTGCTTGTCAATAGAAGACTGTAACCCCATTTTTCAACGCTGGTACTGTGCCATCTTGAGGCAAATTTCGTCTCTCTAATTCATCCTGAAGCGAATTTTTGGATTTTAGATTAGTTACCTTCAAACCAACTTTCTGCTCAATCTCTACAACAGTAACACAGTGTTTACCCTTTTCTGCTACCAGAACAATGACCTTACTTTTAATATACGTCATGCTTCGCTTATCTTTCATTCCTGACTTGACGACTGTTACACGCACCGGGTTACGTAAATCGGCTAAACACAGTCTGCTCTCGGATTTCAATGGCGAATAGTCCATGAAGAACTTACCCTTTGGACCTGCTAAAAGGGAGATGGGATTTGTTGGGGTTTAAGGTGTGAACAGTGGCCGCTGGTCAACCTCAGCATAGGATCATTTGCCATCTTGCCTTTATTCTGAACATCTTCTTTGGTACGCAGTTTTCTCATACAGCTGGATCACTATCCTCCCTGAGGGTATAAATGACAGCAAGACATGGCCTGCTTCAATCAGAAGGCAAAACCCGTTGCTAAAACTGCATTTTTAGGTTTTCCCAACGTGCACTGCATCTGACAGGAAAACACAAAACTCCAACTGCGGATCAACAGTCGCTTCTTCTTGGTGCTGCTGTAAATTTTCCATTGCCTTCTTGTTTCCCTCCTCGCAATCTGATGAAAGAGCAAGAACTGCCAAATGCAGACACTGTAAATTGTCTGCTAAAAAACAATTGCAAGCTCGTATGGCTGGAAAATAATTGATCTGGCCTTAGCTTTAGCACTGCACTCATCGCACACTGCTTTTGCGTCCAAACATTTGGTGCACTTTCTGTCGCAGATCTGTTAGCATGCTTAACATTGCTTTTCCGCTCTTTCCTATCTTCGTCAAGTACTCAACTGCGACCGGCATGGTAATGGTATTGCACAACGTGGTTATGAGTGATACATCGACTTCTGTGATAGCATTTTCTTTTAGAAATGTAGGTGAGGAAATTTAAGATTCACCTTTGGTTTTAGTCCGGCGTTACACTTAGTTGCTTCATTTTTTACTTGGCTTTACTTAGTTTAAAAAAGGTCAAAAAAGGCCAATCGTGCTGACCTTGTACACGCTTTTTTACAAGAACCATAAACTTTGGCCGAAGCTCGTTGCTCTGAAGTTTTGGATAACTGTTCTGAAGTTGTTCTTAAAATTGTTCTTGTTTCCATCATGTCAATTATATTTTTGGTATTGTGCGGTACAATTTTGATTTCTTCTCTGCTCACTCAGTGCTTATATTAAACTGCAGAAAAGTCTGCAATGAAACGCCACATGTAATGACACGGTTTTTTTTTTTATCAGTAAAAACTTGCAGTTAGTAAATTTGCATCTGAAGCCGAGGCTCAATCGTTCTTGGCTTGTTCTTAATTTTATAGGCACATTTGAGCTTCGTTGTTCTTATAACTTTGTTCATAGAAAAAAGCATGTAAAAGGAGACATGACGGCGTTGTCTGACCTTATCAGATTTTACAACACTGTACTGTATGTAGGCGTTTCTACTGATCATGTTTCATCGAAATATACTAAAATTTCGTTGCTTTGCCGTACTTACAAGTAAAAAAACGTTTAAAACTGAAAATACTGGAAACAATAATTTTATTAAGACACATGTGTCTACTGTAATTGTAAAAGCATCAGAAGCATGTCTATGTCGGTATGACAGATACACTGGTTGGCCTCATTTGGCTTGCAGGTTTGACAGAAATACCTTGAAGAAAACAGTTGCTTTCCAAAAGTTTCGGTCTCTCATTATCCCACTGCTGCTGCGTGCAAATTGAGAAGCAATCAATGGAAGCAGCACGTCGCACAGTGCGTGTAAATGTACAGTCTATTGTGTCGCCAATACCCTTCTCTCTGGCGACGTCTTTAACTCACACTGCTTCGTGGTCAGTAACCAAATTATAGTTGGTCTCAGATTTTCCATTCTCAGATTTTTTTATTCTCAGATTTTCATTCTCAGGCTTTTTTATTCTCACATTATAACTCAACACAAAAGGTAACAGAACTAGTTTGTTCCTTTTATGGGTCACAGATTCAAGTATATATGATACATGTATATTCATATTGAACTCTTATATTACATATTGCATCATCAAACTAAACATTACATATGATTGAAGATTTGGTCCTTCCACCCAAACGAGACAGCCATCATGTGAATTTATCGCAGGTTGCTGCTGAGCTGGAATTTGTAGTTTTTAAAGTTGACAACAAATTGTTGGAAAGAAAACAATGTGGTCGAATCTATATTAACCTATACATCAAAGATTAATGGTAATTTGTTTATATTTGTAGCATCAATGAAGGCGACATGTAATGATGCAACTGGCAGTGGGCATAAGGTATGTTCCCAGCTGGTTGCTGTTTTTTCAATATTAAAATATGTAGAAGTAAATTTTTCCTAATTATACATGTACATTAGGATTATAAAAAAAATTCAAATTCTCATGATCATTTATGTACCACAACCACAGTGGTTAAGTTTTAGAAGTGTGAGATAATTGTAAGCTGGTTCAAGATGTTTGAAACGTTAAAAAATGATTTCTATTAGCCCCTTTTTCCAAAAAACCCACATTGCTTAGTCGCTTTTTTTCAAAAAAACGAAAAAATTGCATGCAATGATGAAATGAAGTGACACTTGTTTTTTTTGAAATTTATGTGTTTCATGATCATACTGTAGGACTATAATCTGGCCTACATGTACCAATTTTCTTTTTTTCTTTGGGAAATAATAATGTTTCCATTATGTACATGGGTGCAAATTAAGGATCTACAAATGACGAAAAGTAGGACAAAATTTTAGTTTTGCACGCCAATTTAAACTAAGCAACCTGCAGATCTCGAAAAAAGGTTTATATGGAAACATTCTTATTGCCCAAAGAAAAAATGAAGATTTGTACATGTACACTGTAGGCTAGACAAAATCCCTAAATTGTGTGGTCAGGTGAAAATGGGCTTTAACTAGAAAGGTAATCAAAGAGCTACATGTACAGTACCTGCAGTTAGTCAGATAACGTAAATTTTGTAGCTGATAATAAAAACAACTGAGCTATTCTCACAGTACTGCCAGTCATCATAATCATGCCACTACTAGTTGTTTTCACTGTTATGGCACTGTTAGTTGTGACTATATTCACAGCATTGTCAGTTGCCATCACTGTTGCAGTTGTGATCTTTTTGACAGAATTGTCAGTTTTTGTCATTGTCACAGCACTGTCATATTGTTATGACAGCTAGTACTGCCATTTGCAGTCATAGTCACAGCTAACATTGTCATTTGTCATCATAGTCACAGTAATGTCAGTTTTCATTTATAGTCAGCAGTGTTCAGTTTTCCTTCTTTACTGTCACAACAGTGTCAGTTTCCGTCATGTGTAACAGCAGTGTCATTAATCATCCTTGTCGCAGTAGTGTCAATTTTTATTAATGTCACAACAGTATCAGTTGTCATTGTCACAGCGGTGTAAGTTTTCATCATTGCCACAGTAGTGTAATTTTTCATTAATGTCACAACAGTATCAGTTATCATCATTGCCACAGCAGTGTAAGTTTTTATCATTGTCACAGCATTGTCAGCTACCATCCTTGTCAGAGCAGTGACCTGTCAGTTGCCATCCTTGTCAAAACACTTTCAGTTGTCGTTGTTGTCACAATAGTGTTAGTCATTGTTAGAGCAGTGTAAGTTGTCATCATTGTCATAGCAGTGTCAGTTCTCTTTTTTCCAAATATTTTTTTATTCATGTACATTATATTCAACAGATTTACAGCAAGATATTTTACTTATAAAACATGTAATCATATAAGGCTGGATGCATACCGTACAGTTGTTGGTTGACTTGTGATTGTGTTGTCTCGTTTGGTTTAGTTTGGGGTCTCGTTGTGGATATGTACTCTTCACTCTACTGCCGTGTGTATGATATCGTGCAATAAGAAGCCTGGTTAATGAGAATTTTTATCTGTAAAGACATCAAGTCCTAGACAGATCTACATACATAGAGAAATGTGAATCTTGCAGGAAGTGAATGCTATCCTTTCGTTAACGCTATTACAGAAAGTTTGTGAGGACAAACAGTTCCAAAAGATATGTTCCGTGTTTCCACGTGTTCCTCGCAAAAGGAACACTGATTGTTTGGAGCAATTCCAATTTTGAAAGGGAAGTCGTTGGTAGCAATTCTTCTATGGAGAAATTTAAACTGAAAAGTTCGTATTTTTAAACTTTTCACAGCGTGGAATACTAATGAGTAAGTTTTTTCCTAGATGAAACTTATGTTATCTTGTTCGAGACCCGCTCTTTCCTACTTTTTTTCGCTCTTTCGTGGTATTGAAGTCTTTTATGAACATTAACTTGTAGATTGTTTTGGAAAACTCGTTTGACTTCAATAACTGTTCCAGCGTTTTCCGGGGTAGCAACTTTTTCCGAGGTACTTTCAGTACTCGGATCGCGGAAGATAAACCATGCTCTAGAAAGTTGCAGGTCTGATCGTATTTTGCAGTAAAAGCAGTGCCTTCGTCCAACAGATCTTTTTCATGGTTGACAGAGCTTGTCGACCAAAGGGGGAAAAATTCAAAGAATTTTTCTGTTCTGATTAGAGAATTGTGCCAAAGAGGTATATACTTAAAAACCTTTGGAGTGTTTTTGGTAGTTTACTTCCTCCCAGTTGTGGAGGACTTCCTTCAGGAAATCCTCCTTGATACTGCCGCTACACTGTACATAATTGCAAGATAAAAGTCGAAAAAATATTTCCACCTCCCTGTGTTCTTAATATCAAGGTTCTTTTTAATCCAGCTGGATTTTAGTGAGCTGTTCAAAGTTTTTAGATCAAAGGTTTTCAGCCGGCCCGTTTCGTAGTCGTTAATCATTTTTTATCTTTTACTTCTATCACCTTTTTCCGTCGCATAAGAAGCTAAATAATATTGTTTATTTCCTCCAAAAGTTTTTGATCGGTGGGAAGAGATGTAATTGTTGACTGTAATTTTATTCAACAGCGTTAGCCGCCTGAATTGCCAACTATTAACGGGTTTTTCAGTTTCACGATTTTTTCTTCAAAGTTTAATTGCCCGGAGGCTCTTTCGATGGTGGAATGCAACACCACAAAAACTTTAACTTTCCACCTTCTTCTGTGAAAATAAGGTTTCATTACAATTTCGCAGTTTTCCAATCCAAAGGGCTTCTAACTTCTCATAGTTTATTTCAAACCTGATGCAAGGACAAAGTTATCTAAGGTTTTAAACGCGTTTTCAAGAGAGGAAGAGCTACCATCAAGTATTAGAGTGCATATTAACTGATCTTACATTCGACTCCAAGTATGTCAATGCCTCGTATCGAATGATCCCTTCTAAATGGCCGATCGGAGAACCTATGCATAGACTATAAACAAATAATGAGCCAGTGGGCACCCTTGTCTAACACCTCGGTCAACTGAGAAAGCCAGATGACCTCCATTTTTAACTCATTCATATGCGCGCAAGCGTAATGAATGAGTTATTGCGGAGGGACGGTTTGTGCATAATTTTTCGTGGACATTTAATTGCGTAGACGGAAATCAAACTGAAATCAAAAGGCTAGGCGTTCCGAAATTAAATTCGACTGCCTCGCAGTGCATGCTGTTAATGACAACAGACCTGCACTCCATCGTTTACAAAATCGTTTTTTTCATTAGATAATTTGTAGCGTACTACAACTCCTTGATAAAAAAGTAGGTATCAAACGTCGAACAAAAGCAACAAAATTGTTGTGTAAATTGGTGAATTTTGGAACGAAGTTTCGTCCTTTTTTATTTCAAATACTCGTCTCAATTCCAAGTAACATGGTTGGCTGATAAACACCATTCATCAAGGACGCCTTCAATAACTCCGTGTTCATTGCAATCGATTCCCTCAACATACTCTTTGTAGAACTTGGAGAGAATTGAAACGAAAACTAAAATCGCTGCAGAGACTTTGGGTGTCATTCTGTACATCACCCATAACTATACACTGAATCGTTTAAACAGTCAAACTACAGACTTGTTCTTCTCGAAACAAACAAATTGTCGCTTGTTCAACATTTATCTGGTGATGCTGTTTCTCCTGTTTCAACTGCTATTTTCAACGCTAGTTTGACTTCTAGCCGCCCACTGCAAATCTGTTTTACACGAACAATTTTACAAGAACAATGAGGCTCAAATTTGGCGAAAAATTAAGAACAGCGTAAGAACAATCCAGGCTGGGATTTACTTTTAATATAATAAAATTATATGATTTTCCTCAAACTGGACTGAAGCTAGCATTGAAAAACTCCAAATGTTGAAATCGATCGATTTATTCGGCTTGGTGGTCACAAGTTAGTGCATTTGGGCATTTTAAGAACTATTTCTTACTGTTATTGTTCTTATGAGTACTTTTAAAAATAAGAATAGCTTAGAAAAAAACTGACGCTGAAATTTCCTAACGAGGCTTGGCCAAAGTTTACTGGTTCTATATAAAAAAAGCGTGTACTCCAAACCCTGATTTTGCATAATTAGAAAAACCGCAAGAAAAGTTCAATTTGGCTAGACACTGCCTGTGCAGTCATGCGTTCGGCCTTTGTTGTTTTTATTTTTAAAATCAAAAGCTATGAAGATTGTTTTCTCGATCTGGAATATCTTTATTTGTAAAATAACAGTAACAACTTTATCAACATTAACAATACTGCCAGCGATTGTGCCTTGTCGTATGCAAAAAGAAAAAAATAAGTGAAGAAGAGAGAGAACTGTATTATTGACAAGTGGAGTTGTTGTACATTTCACATCAAGACAGCACGGCGTGGGAATATCGTCTGTTCAAGTGCTATTGTAAAAAATCCATGCAGTGCATGTAAGGCCCTGTTCACATGGAGGTGGGGGACCCCAGGCAGGTGGGGGACCTCAGGTTCCCGAGGTCAAAGAAATTTTGCGTTCACATGCAGTATGTTCAACCCCGGGGCGCTGGGGTGAGGTCGCGTGACTGCTAAAAACGTTGTCAAACACCGGCAAAGATGGCGCCGGATTGAAGGAGCGCTGTGGCGGTTAACGCGATTTTCCTTTCATTGGCATCTTTAGCTGTTGCTTTCCAGTTATGTGGTTTAATGTTGAATTATTTTATTCTGGAAAGAAGTCGGCTGCAAAGGATTGCTTTACAAGCAGCAAAATCAATATGATATTGCCCTAGCTCGTCTGAGGCACGTTCGAAGAGGAAGATTATGGCGACGACCTGGACGTACAGAGCAGTGGTGGACAAACCTTCGTAACGGATCTTACCAGAGTGACGCGTGACGGCGTAAATCTAAAATTAAAAAGAAAAATGCAATTGAAGTAAAAAAAAGTTACAAACCAGAAGCAAAATTTCTCTACGACCCCGCCCCATCCCCTCACTTTTCTAATGGTCTGTCTCTAGTATACAATAACATATAGGTCCCCCACCTCCATGTGAACAGGACCTAAGTTTCTTCCAAGAACTGCAGAAGTTGTTGTTTAAAACTTCAAAATGTTCCACGGGAATCTAATCTTTTAGGAGCATTTTTTTTAATAGTTACATGTTGTTTTAGGCAAGACGAACGCAAGACTAAGAGTTTTTACCTCATCATTAAAACGGCCTTGATGCAGGAACAAGTTAAAACTAAAATGCTTTCTTTGAAAACAAAATTGTTTGAATCGCGCCTTTTATTGTTTGTAAATGCACGAAAACATGACATTGTTCTAATCAGTATAGTTTGTTTTTTTCCATCAAAAACTGTAAATTCGCTTTCTCAGTGATTGCAACTGATGTCAACCCATTATCACTTATCATTGCAAGCCTGGGTCAGCC
This sequence comes from Umimayanthus nakama, assembly GCA_027574985.1. NCBI lineage: Eukaryota > Metazoa > Cnidaria > Anthozoa > Zoantharia > Parazoanthidae > Umimayanthus > Umimayanthus nakama. The sequence continues at coordinate 6,402 of JAOBRG010159210.1, read as the reverse complement.
GAAGTGCAGTTACGTATAAAAACTCAATCTCATCCCTCAAATAATACGAATGAGTTGGCTCAGAGAGCCTTTGATTCAGTATGTTTGTATTCCAAGAGAGTATGTTCACCCATGATACTAACGAGGGTCCAAAGTTGTAGTGTTTCAAATCCTTGACGATAAAAGACCACTCCAGGGGGTCAAAAGCTTTCACAAAGTCAACAAATAGAGGTAAACCGGAGATAATTTATCTTTAAATTTTGTGAAGTTAATAAAGCTATCTATTAGCCTAACAATACCCGATGGATCTTCCTTTCAAAAACCCTCTTTGATCAAAATTTTTTATTGTCGGTTAATGCAGCTTTAATTCCAGAAACTATTACTTCGCGGCAATTTTATAATCACATTTTAGGAGCGAGATGGGCCTTCGGTTTTTCAGATGATATAGAACCTTGATTTTTTTGGGAAGTAAAGTTATCAAACCGCCGTGATGAGGTATCGACAAAATTCTTTTTTTAATACGCAGCTCTCAGTGCGTTTATTAAAAGTACTTTAATGTCTTGCCAGGAAAATTTATAGAAATCGCCTGGAAGACCATCCGAACTCGGAGATCTACTGTTCGCCATAGTTTTTAAAGATTGCAGGCATCCTTGTAACTTTAATTTTCCCTTGCAAGACTTTCTGTGCATCGCCGAGTTTTGCTTCTGTACTTTCTGGAAAAAATGACTCTTCGTAATTTTTATTTACTGTATATCTTTTTTTATTTATGTGTCTTTTCCCCCTGTTTTTCTATTTATAATACTCGGGATTTTGTTTTCCTTTTTGTAAAAATTTGATCCATTTTCCTGACACATAGACATAGAAGTAATTACTTAAAATGGAATGGGCGTTTCAGTTAATTTAGGTGTCTTACAACTATTAATAATTCTTCATTGGTTTGTGTTTTGAAGATTTTGGAAATAAACGATTTGTTTTTGTTGTTGTTGTTGCTGTTGTCTGGCTTGTACGATGTATAAAACTTTTTGTAAAATCACTTTGTCTTCTCAAGGATTTCTTTATCAGAATCAATATTAGTGCCATTTGCTAATTTTGGACCTTTAATAGTTTTTCTGTTAAAGTGACGTTTTCTAAATTCAAAAAGTAATTGTCTTTTTCACCTTCGTTATACCAACGTGTTTTGGACTTGACAATTGAATCTTGTGTTTTGTATCAATCAATTTTCTAATTGATGCTTGAGGTAGTTCAAACTGTATTACAATGGTCTCATGATTGCCGTTCTACAAAGCGTAGAAATATCGACAAAACACATAAACATGAATTTAAAGAACATGACGAGTTAATGCTAAAACAATGACTGTGAAGTCTGTGTTCCAAAAAAAATGGGATGTTAATGTTATTCATTCCAGGACATTCTAAAACTACCGTTACAACTATCTAGAACAGGCTAGAACTCTTTAGAACATTTCACTTATATTGAGAACATTCAAAAACTTTCCATAGAACACTCTAGAAGTATTAGAATTGCTTACTCATAGTGTAATATTCTGGAACATTTTAGAACATTTAGTTATTTACAGTTGGAAATCATGATGTAATTTCTTAAAATAACATACGTTGATGTAATGTTTCAAAATATGGATACTTCCGGAACATTTTAGAAAATAGAGTAAAAAGTATATAAGGCAAACTGGTTTGATTGTGAGACAGATAGCGATAAGAGAGCGATAAGAAAGAAAGCGATCAGAGTATACTCTACTAGAGACGTGAAACAAGTTCAGAAGATTAGTCCAGTGGGACGTGTATTGTGGCGGGTATTGTGGACAAACCACTATAGTTTACAGCATACGTTGTGTGTGAATTGAAATTGTCTGTTGTGTTACTGCCAGTCCTGTGTTCAGTCATGTAACAAGCAACCTGTCTCCCGACTGAAACTCGTAACAGTCTGACATGGCCGTAATGCATTGTGGAATGCAAAAAATTAAGAAATTTTAAAAATTATGCAAGGCTCCGTGGTGGCTTCACGCTGATTGGTCGCGGTACTAAAAATAGAAAGTAGAGTGTTTAAGATTTACAAACCGTTTTAAAAGCTCGTTACTCCTTTATTTACTCTTAGGTTTATGTAATTTAAGCTGGAGAAAATTTAGGAAAATAACGACGTTGTTTGTGGTAACAAAAACAACACGCGTATACGGTCTAGGAAAGAGAGCAGCAAAGGAAAAATAGTAAATAATTTCGGCTTATGTAAAAATGTAAAAAACACTTACAATTAACATTACTTACTCCAATACTTGCCTTTAAAAACTTTCGGCGAAAAGAGGATCCGTCGGGGTCATCCTTCACGTTTTGAGGGATATCTCGTCTCCAACAACAAGGAATCCATCTAAGACCTTGATACTAGTCATTCCGAGACGTTTTCCTTTCATCATTGCTCTAATGAGCACTTCCCTTTCTTTCTCATTTCTCTCGCGTAGTCTTGAGTGATGTACGCGTAATGGACGACGTTCTTGGTTTCCTTTTATCTGAACCACACGTAATCCCGGTCCTCTCTTGAGATAAATCTGGCAAGTATTAGTCCACATCGTCCTTCACGTCTTCTTCCAACTCTGTGCACGGCATGAAATTTCATTTCATCTGTTTCAACTCTACTTGGTCGAGAAGCAAAAGAATTATAACTTTGCATTCCTCTCGCGGTTTCGCCGCGATTTGATTCAAAATCAAGTTTTCCCATCTTGTGTATTGTTCAAGACTTGTTTCTCTCCTGCTCTAGGGTTTTCCCAAATGACTTAACTTCCAACTCCATTTTCTTGATCTGTTGTTCGTAATGGTTTCTCTTACCGCTGTCTTCATTCATTTTGTCCTTGAGTTCATCTACTTTAGCAGTTGTGAACTCGACCCCCTTTTCAAGATCTTTAACGGCTACTTTCACTGCTGCCATTTTCGCTTTGATTTTGTATCTGAAATTGTCGAAATCTTCATGCATGCAATGGAACCCGCGATAAAGTCAGCAGACCGCCATGATGCTCTCCCCAGACTTTGCCGTGTCAGTTCTAATCAATGTCACAGCAGTATCAGTTGTCGTTGTTGTAACAGCAGTGTCAGTTGTCATTATTATTACAACAGTATCAGTTGTCATTATTGTAACAGCAAGGTCAGTTGTCATTCCTTGTCACAGTACAGTAGTATCAGTTTTCATTATTAGCACAACAGTGTTAGTCATTGTAACAGCAGTGTAAGTGGTCACTGATTTTAGAGTAGTGTCAGTTTTCATCGTTTTCACAGCAGTATCAAGAGCATCGTTGTCACAGCAGAGTAAGGTGTCACTATTTTTACAGTAGTGTCAGTTGTCATCATTCTCACAGCAGTATCAGTAGCATCATTGTAGCAGTATCAGTTGTCATCATTGTCACCGCAGTGTCAGTTGACAGCTTGAATCACTGGAGTTTGCTGTGAACTTCTTGCCTTAGTTATCCTTAACCAAACGTTTCGCCAGTTCAGACTTCATCGTTTATAGGGATAAAATACTTGGAAAGCAGTTTGTAAAAGGTTCTAAGGATTTTGCCTCTTTACACTGATGAAGCCTGAAAAGGCAAAACGTTGGATTAAAGACACCCAACTGAAAAAGTTCGCTCTCAACTCTCTTGATTCAAGTTTACCCAGTGCTGAGTCCAAGCACGTGGTATTCTTGCAAGCGCCTGGGCTGTTGGAAAGCCAGTCTCCCCTGATTCAATACACACACACGCACATATAAATATGTATCGAAACATTTGTGTATGTAATTAATTACCGGTTTCATTATATACGCATATATTTGTGTATTTAAAAGAAACTTATAATTTCTCTCTATTACAACAAGTTGCAAGCATCACCAAATAAAAGAAATACTGATGATGACAAAGGAACAAGAGAGGTCGGAGCCTCTTGCTTGCCTACGAAGACTGACGGTAGTTCGGATTCCAGTAGGATCGACTCACAGAAAAACCCAATAACCCATCTAGAAAAGGAAGGTCATGGCATTAAAGATACTGGTGATGTGGTTTCCAGTATTTATGAGCAGAACAAGGGCAGCAAGATGGTATTCACAGAATCTACTGCAGATGGGTTAAACAACCTCAAGAAGTTAGCCGCACATGCAAAAAAGTTCATATCTAGTTCAGATGAACTCCCTCCTCTTCTTGGTCTAAGTTACTCCAATTACGCCTCCCTTACAGACGGCTTTAACGAAAAAACGCATGGAATTGGCCAAGGTGGGCAAGGAAAGATTTTTAAAGGTAACTAATTTGTCGTTTGAAATTGCTTAATCAGTAAATTTCTTTAACCAAAGAAGAATATACTTACCGATAAGAAAATTCATGTGGTTCACCCGACCCACATTTGATTGTTTATTAAATAATATTGCTTTAGACTTCTTCCGGTAAAAATAGTCCTGGCTTGACACAGTTTTTCAAAAACCAGGCAGAGTAGATATGTTTAGAAAAACAACGGTTTGCGTGATTATGGCTCCATTTGGTTTCAAGGCCGTGCACGTGGCCCTGTTTTGTAGAATACCTTGAATTTCTCATGTCAGATAATACATTTTTATGATATTAATTCACAAGGAAATAGCGTTATCTCTTAGGCCTCGTCAAGTTTACTTTCTTTAAAGAGAGATATAAGAAGAGCTAAGAAAATGAATTATTAAGTCGACATACTGACCCTAACTTGTTACGTACACGTAGCAGGAGTCACATGCGTATACATGTACGGTATATTTTCCTTTGGCATAAAGCAACAGGTAGTAAAACAAATGGTGAAAAGTTAATTAGTAGTTCTTTCTGGGCTCGGTACTTCGAGAGCTAGTACAACAACAACAAAAATTTATTGCGCTCTTGTAACACTATTTATTTACATCATCAAGTAGCATAATGAAGTTTAAGTTGGAAGGAGCACAAGCCACTTGAAAATAGTGGAAACTAGTCGCGTCAAGTGACTTCGGTCTAGCGAGAAAAGTTTGGGATTTGAAATGGTTGTTGTAGGACAGTACATAAAAAATATTACACAAATGGTCACGAAGCCAGTTCAGCAGAAAAACTGCAGTGCTTTTAAAACCAAGAGTGAGGAAGGAATCGGGCCCCTATATTTAAATAAATTTATTTGTAAAAAATATTTTTATAAAGAGGATAGTGGTTTATAACCCAACAGCTAAGCCACAAATGCCTTTCGTTTATTTGCAGCGAAGTTTGAAACCATGGAGTTGGCAATCAAAGTGTTTAAGAAGGAAAGCATATTCGAAACGGTAAAAGTTGTATTTGTTGTTTCTTTATTGCTTTTCTTATAGTTGCGAATGATTGGAAATAAATTTCACTTTTTTTCTAATAGTTAGCCAGGATACTGATGTAAATAAGTACCCACGCTTTTATGAAGTTCTTCATTCCAAAAAGGTCTTCTTTCCTCGTAATTAGGTAGTACTCTGATTGTATCTGGACATGTGACTGCAAAGTTTATGACTTTGGAAGGACTTATTTTATTTCAAAGGCTGTATTTTGGCGTTTGTCCACTAACACACGGTTGTTAAATTTAACACAGGGTTAGGCAAGACTTTAAACATATTTTTTTTTTCATCTAAAAACACATCTGGGCTTTCCAAATTGTTATTGAAGAACACTTCAAGAAAGTCTCCTTACGTAAACCCGAAATGACAGCCCAAAACAATCTTTAAGGAGGCAAACCCAGTCGCGGGTTAAAGAATTTACTATAGGTTAGTGCTAGTTCACCTGGTTTATTAGTGCATGGGGAATAACTAGCAACAACAAGTATGATTAATAATCTGCCACCAGATGCTGATAAACAATTGAAAGAAACTAAACAGTTTACAAAGCATTCAAGTACATTCTATCTCCTTTTCAAGGATTCTATCATCCAAATTATTATTGAAGAACATTCCAAGGAAACCCGGTTAGTGCCCCAGGTGTCTAACCATTTCCACCCAACTCCATGAACTCATATTGAATAGCTGATGTATTAGGAAATGCTCCATTTTATGAACAGGTTTTTGAAAACTGCTTTTTCCCTTTCGCATTACACAACAGGGACCGCGGAGCTACTTTGAAAGTGGCAGAGCTGACTTTTGACTCGGAGTGGGGGGCTGAAAACACTTTTGCTCAGTAACTCTTTAAAGGGAACTTCGGCTGAAAATGACTTTGGCCCTCAAATTAAACCACAAACCATTAACTTCGCTTCACTACTATTGCAATTGATCTTTCAGAGTTTCCCGGAGTTTTAACAATAATAATAAACTTAGTACTTACTCGTTCGCAAGCACTCGGCAAGTTCCTAAAATTGCACTTTCCTTGCGAAGAATGCTGCAGGTGAATTAGCGCTGTCCTTAAAACTGTTTCGTTAAGACAAACAGCTTCAAAATCAAAGTGATCTGTGATACAATTCAGA
>JAOBRG010159099.1:0-12968 GCA_027574985.1 Umimayanthus nakama | reverse complement strand
GTTCTTCATACAGATCAAGTATCCGCACATTCACCTAATCACAAGGATAACAATAAATTAAGGAATAATGAATCCATGGGTACTGGACAGCCACATTCAATGATGAGACTGTGGCTAATAGCCACCACCATTAGTTCATTCAATAGTACCATAACTATGTACCCAATAGGTTCTGTGTAATTTGTACAATAAAAATATTAATAAATAACAATACTAAAAAATGAACTTGAAAAGTACTGTATCTTAAAAGTTTAATGACACTTAACAGCTGAAAATGTATCTATTAAAATATTATGTTACATTGTAGAACATATAATAAAAATATAGGTGACAAATACTGTTAAAATAAGTATCATTGTTAACACTGTGATTGTTCTAATCATTACTGTTACTATTATTATTATTTTTATTATTATTATTATTAATATCATTATTGTTGTTGTGTGATTTTCTCCAGTCTGACGTTCTTCTGGGTCTTGTTTGCCACGTCTCAAATACTTCCTGCAGCTTAGATTTATTATTACTAATACTATCATTATCATCATCATTATCATCATCATCATTATATCAAGAGTTCCTACCTGGCCTAGGAGGGGCGTGAGGGGTGACAAATCTGACCTAATACTTAAGACATTTCTAAAAACAAGAGCTAGTACTAAGAAACTCGGACTTTTCCCAAAGTTTATCTCTAAACAAAACATTTCCAAACCAAACTAAAGAAAATTGTCACTAAATCCCCCTATCTTTCCAGGCCAGTTAGGTAAAAGTTCAGGTCAAGTACATAATTATATAACATAGATTTTAAAATAATTTAAATTTGATAAAATCATATAGTTACACTACTCTAAACCTGAACCCCAACCAGCAATTTTTAAAAGTCTAATTCAAAGAATTTTGTGACCAGGATGTCAGACTGTATTACACTGGCTTGGTTTAAAAAATGTTATGAAAAAGAACAATCGTAAAAAGTTTAACTGAACCCGTCAATCTTATAGTAAATCTGCCTCTACAACAGACTGCAAAATAAGTTAATCTATCAACTGTGAGATTGATAATTCCAAAAATAATGAGTACCTGGGGAAACTTAATTATTTAGATTTTTAATTTGGTTTTTCTTTTCTTTTCTTTTCTTCAGTCATTCGTTAAGATGTAAAAGTAATAGTTTAAATTAAATTTGGCCAAAATAATTTAAATTTTTTTTTTTGTTTATGATAAAAGCATCATATTAAACTTATATTAAAATTACTACAGGCATTATTCTTAACTCAGTGAAATTTGTTGAAATTACTAGAAATATATTTCAAGTGTTTGACTTCAACAGTCAAAATGACAGTTCTTGAACACTTTCAAAAATTTAATAAATTGAATAACTTGAACTTCTTATAATACGACAGATAATAAAGTAAAAAAACATTTAAAAGATTCAACAAATATATGATGGTTAAACTGGTTTTGTAAATAGATCTAGAAGCAACAATTTTGTACTCCACAAGCTTTCTATACCATTAATTGTCTACAGCTACCAAGATTATCTAAATGGAACATTCGATATCATTTATACAAAGTTGATCAACTTCCACGAAATCGACAAAGACCCAAGAGCCTGATAAATTTCATTAAGGAGACTCATTTACTTGTACATTTCCTGGCAAAAGAAGGATGACACCGGCTCAGGTTTTAAACCAAAATACTGTGACTTTTGTACACGTGGACAGAAAGATTCGGCTGAATAAAAGTAACATTCAAAACTATTTTGTCCAAGTGATTATTGTTCAAAACATGATTATTTTCATAATTATATATAATTATAAAATGAAACGAACTCATATATATATGAGCTTGAACGACTAATTCGAACGAAATTTGATAAGTTTATCACTTTCACTTTAAGATTACAAAATATTAGAACCCAAACAACAAGAAAGTCCTACCTTTTGTAGATGATTGTTAACCCATTTGGTGAATGTCTTCTTCTGAATGGCATCTCGGTGATCTGCAGGACCAAATCGAAGGCTAGCTCTGAGCTTCATAAATTCCATCCCGATCAAGTATTATTTAAAGTCATTATGACTTTCAAGAGTTAAATAAGATTTGCACACTTTCAGTGTCAAGCAATACTCCACAAAGGCAGCGAAAAAGAAGTTTCGAAACTGATTTCTGTTGCCATCAGCATAAGTTTGGAAAACTCGTTGAGAACGTTTATTTGTATTGGGAATACAATCCTGAATAATCCACGAGCCGTTATTTTTCACGTGGACAGAGTATAGCTTAGCTACTCTTTTTAAGCAAGTATTGATAAATATGCATATAGTAGTGGTTGTAACACTCTAAAATGGTTTGTACACAATACTTCGCACCACAAAAAGCCAAACAACGAGTCATGATTGACCAAACCCAACGGAACTGTCTGATTTGTTTTATTTTGCTGCCACGAGATTCGGCATTGGTTGCGAAGCAAAAACTAAAATCAAATATTAATGAAGTTCCTAAAATGGAGGAAAAACTATTGCAAGGGACTTAATCGAGTTGATCGATGGGGTTAGTTTCATCAATACCTGGCTCGCTGTGTTTTAATTCGATCATTCGTTGTCCCTCTTCATCAAGTTCTTCGAAATGTTCACTATCAACTGGGGGAGTGTCGGAAGTTTGAGATTCCGCCATCTTGGTTGTGCAGATTTGTTTTTCAAACTCCGAATCATGCAGGCACCATTTAAATGAGCAGTTCCGACAAGTCGAGTCGATTTTCGGCCGCAAGCAATTTTCCGTGTTCGACTCGGTCGTTGTCAACAGGACGCACGAACAAATTCATGACAAAGTCACATATATCTTGTCATAAGTCTCAACGGAATTCGAGCGACATTAAACAACCGCAAGTTCCACCCAATTAATCACCGATCCCAAAATCTTTTGGAGAGCTTGCCCACTACTCGCGGGAGCCTATATTGTGGCTGTGATTTTTGTGGAGAGAAAATTTATGCATACAGGTTTGTTGCAGATCCGCCTCCAAGCGAAATTTGAATTTTGATATGGCTAAATATACACGGCGCGAGTTTCGACCAGCGTGAGCAGATTTATCGCAACTCAATCTGTAATTTGAGACCTAAACGAAAACACTCTTCCTCGGCCTCTCGTGAAAGAATTTTTAAAACGAAAAAACTGAAAAAATGTAAAATTGCCGCCAAATTTGATGGACACTAGCTCGACTTTACCGCCGTCCCTGATCAGGGCCAATTGACCGATGCACTAACACTAACGACCTGCAAAGGCCTAACCGGACGGGCCTCCAAACATGTGAATAAACAAAATAATACTCTGCCCTTAGACCATAGTATTGCGTGAGCTGAAGGAATTTGGCACCATATGATTTGATAATATTATCACAGTCAAAATAAAATACGATACATTTTAAAATTTGCTGAAGTACACCAAGCTGAAATGAAAACAAGACTCGACATTACAACTCGGAGTACGGTTATAAAGAACACGTTTATCGTCCTAATTTCTAAGATCAAAACGAAATAATCTTTATTTCGTGACACAGCAAGTGATTATGTCGTCTGCTGGAGCAAACAAACAACTTCGATAAAACTTCTGGTGCTGTCTGACGAGGTGACCACACATTGTCTGAATGAGTAAGTACTCGATGGCTTTTTAAATTCACAAATGAGCGCTAAAGCGCTAAGAGCAAACTCAGTAATCAGACCAATAATTAACTTGTGCACAAATCTTAAAGCCAAAGTGTTCAAAGATATAAGAAATCTAAACCCTTCATTCGCTCAGCCCTTCTTAAAACAGGAACTTAATATAATTTTCATTTGTGAGAGCGGTAACTCGGTGGTACATTTCCCATTTATACCGAGGGAAATACACTTGATGTATGGAGTAATTTCTTACCTTTAATCTTCGAGACCGCTCGATCAGCCAGTGTTGGAACTGGGCTTTTAGTTCGAGACTTTGGCCGTGACATTTCCAACCCGTTCAACTTTATGGGTCAAAAGGACGTTTCCATCTTGAACATGCTAAACTTGCAACCTGCTAGCGGCTTCCAGCGTCCCCGTGAGTCGACGTTGTCAAGTTTGCTACTGTCCTCTGAATGAATTTACAAAGCATCCATAGATATACATATATTTGTTTCTGGGTGAAAGTCACTGCGAACAAGACTCAAGTACTACAAAGTTTGACTTCTAGAACACTATCTCACTCTCCGCCATTTTCCAAGATAATTAGCCAAGCATTTGTCTGCCTATTCTCAATATAATGAACGTACGAGAGAATTCAGCGAAATCACCATCACACAAAAACCGAACTTATATGAATATTTATGCTGTTTTCCAAGAAATGCTGCATTGTGATTGGTCGAGTTTCAGACTGATAACTGTTTAGTATTAGCGTGACAAATAATACCTCCAGCTTCAGATCAGCCAGTTGAAAGACCAAACTTGTCGAAGTTGGATAACTTTTCTCAACTCTTTGCCATATATGCTCAATCCATAAAGATTGTGTTTATAACTTTTATGCATTCTTTATGAGTTCATGCATGAGTAAAAAGCAGAGATTTGTAAAAAAGAAATTCTAAATTTATGACACACCATAATATATGTCAAGTCACTTAAATTTTTTAACCTTGGATAGGGTATCAGCTCAATCTAATTAAAACTAGCAGTCTAGTTTTAAAAGTACCTTTAATAAAACAAGGTCACTATAAACTATCGCGTAATATAAACTGAAGTGGGAGTTATAAGAAAGAATAACATGATATGAATGTTGATCTGTATGCTAAAATGTCGCAATACTGAAAAGCACTGACCAATATTGACTGAAAAATGCCAGTCTTCAGTACGTTTATAATTGTTTTCTCGGTTGTTTAATTGTTATTGAGCTTAATTTGCATATGTGCGTTATAACTTTTTTTAATAATAGCACATAGATTTAAATATCACTAGTCCAATTGCCAACCAGTTGCTCAATGTTTATAAACATGCCAGTTTCAATTCAATAAATATCTTATTAATATTATATAAACTGTTCTCGTCACTCTGCCGATAAAAGGAGAATTTGTTAGACGTTGCCAGAAAATATACTGCTGATTCTTGGGCGTCTAGATCTTATGTTTGTAATCCACAATAGAGAAATTCAATCTAATTATGAATACGCAAACACTACAAACTGTGCTTTTTTTTAAATATCAGCAAAGACTTAAAACAGAAAAAAAGTATAATGATCATTTACAATTATATTTTTAAAAAATATTTTCATTATTGCGTGACAAGCCGAAACGCAAGCGAACAACTTTTTGTTGTCACAAACAGAAATGGAAGCAGTTGATAATTGTCAATTGCTAAGTGACTTGTAAACTGAAGTACCCTCAATGATATTGTACTTCTTTCTCTTCTGCGGTGTTTAATATGCAAACTTCGACCTTGGTTAAGAATACTGGATCCCTGGGCCGCTGGCAACTTGAACCTGTGCCATTAATCATTTAATGTACACGAGATAAGAGCAAATATTGCGATCATTTGTAACTCTTTAACAAATAACGATTTCGTTAAAGAGATAGACGCGAGAAAAAACTTCGTGTTTATTGACTGCGTTGTGTTCATGTACTATTAACAGAAAAATGGCGCTATTAAGACTGTGAAAACAACGGAAAGGGAAGTCGAGGAAACAATGAGATGTCCACGAACGGAAAAACAAGTGCATCAAGCGTGAAATAAAAAAATATTTATATGAATATCCGCTCAAGGGGTTTTGATTTATTACTGTAGTTTGAAACTTGAACACTTCCGAGAACTAAATTTATTTTTCCATTCAATTGAGGTACGATTATTGGATCTTGAGAGGGGATGGGAATGGGTGAGTTGTAAAAAACATTATTAGCTAGAAAATATAAAGAGTGTGTATGGGGGGAACAGGAAATGATTTTGCCAAAGAACAACTGTGCACAGAAATCATTCAAGTCATTCTTCCACCTTCTAACCCCCCCCCCCCCCATCACCCGCACACACACACACACAAAAGTACACACACAAGATAAAATTGGTCGTCCTTAATTCATTTTTTTCTAAAATCAGGTCTAGTTTGATGACTGAGGCCGGTTGTGGTTTAGTCGCCTCGCAGCCGCTCCTAGTGCCGAAGAAGAGACTAGATGTGGTTGTTCTACTTTATTTTGAGGACTTCAGCCAGGCCTCAACTGTTCTTAATCTCGCTCAAAAGAGTCAACCCAGTTCGACAACAAATTTGTTTTCGGTTAACACATTACGTAAAAGAAATATTCTCTACGTATCCTCAGCCTAGGCATGTTCTCTGCATTTTCCTAAGTTTTGGTTTTAGATTTTATGATAAGGAAAAGAGCAGATGGAGTTTGGTACAACCGTTTTTGAATAAGTTCCGTACAGTAAAAAAAATCAGTGTTTGTTGTTATGAACTTAAAATATAATACTGGTAGTTATTTTTTTAAAACCTGACTTTCAAGTGAGAATCGGTTTAAATCTTTCCTATTCCTCATGGCAAAAAAAGCAAATTGGGAATCTTTGCAATGTAATCTCTGTGAAAATAAATCTGACACATTTTTTAAAACGTTTTTTCTCGATGTATTATTATCAGTTCTAAACTGGAAGACGGGTCTTTCAAATTTCTTGCTTTAGGTAAGACTTCTCCTATTAAATTAACTGAGTTGGAAACCATCTGGATAAATAGATGAGGTACCAGTGAACAACTGAGAGGCCGAGGGCCGATCCGTATGCACTTCGCACCGGAATCACATAACTCTATAAAACAATTAGTATGCAAACGCTATATACATTGGGTCACTCCCAGTGGAACTTGTTCGTTTGCATATGGTATTATTGATTGATTTTTTCGCTGCTGCATCATTATAACTACTCTGCATAGGGCCGATCTGGTCGAAAGGCCTATGAAGCTTAAATTAGATCGTAGCTGTATGGTGTGTAATTAACTGTTCACTTTAGTTTAGGCTGACACACATAACATTCTTTTTCAGCTATATAATCGTACCTTACTTGAAATGCGCCAATTCCTATGTCCAGATCACTTGACAGGTTATTAGTACGGATTCTACTAATTAGTTTCCATGGCAACAAGTACCAGTAAACTAATTGACATTGCTATGGTAACCATAATCCGGAGTTTAACTTGGTCTCCACCTCTGTAGTTGATTAGTTGATTTTTTCGTTTTTGTTTTTTTATCATGATAATTATGGAGAGAGTAATAAGTATGTATTTTAGAGAATAACTAATAGAAAAATTGAAAAAGGAGATCCCACTGAGAGTCGCTTAAATTGTGAGAGCACCGACCTAATTGCCCTAACATGCATTATTTTTAACTCCTGATGACGTCATTAGTGCTGACATTTTTAGATTATTATCGTTAGATTAGTGCTAAATAATTAGGCACAGAAGCTAATAACTATTTTGGCATTCCGTGGTCTTTAAAATCTTAAATGGGTGGGGGGTGGGGGGTTGTACCGGAACCTTTCTCCAACCCGCCCTTCATCTCTCTTCGTAACTCATTTTAGGGCTTATGTAAACTGAATTACTAATTAGTGTGGCTTTTTTAATTACTGAAAAAAAAATTCTCCAAATTAAAAACATAACTGAAATGACTTTATAATAGATTCTTTATGCACTATTGGTATTGTTTCAGTAGAAAGCAATATAGATAGATGCTCTTGAAAGTGTCCGGCTCAGTAATTTTCCTTTCAGTTTGGCAAACTCAAGTTTCAAGAACTGACTTTAAACTAAATTACTGGGTTATCAAATGGACATAGCGTTACGACGACCCTTCCCCACTAAGAGTTATTTTGTTATAATCTATTACTAATCATATAAATTAAGATATAAAATTTGTATTATTATAAAAACGTAGCGTTTCACCTGTTCCTGAGAGTGCTCGATACACACTGGTGAAGAACTTGACAAAACGTTGTGTGTGGAGATATAAAACTTTACGTAATGTTTTAAAGCTTTTCTATATCCACTTCAGGTATAGTTTTATCATAACAAACTGACATGAGTTTTGCCACAGCTATAATGAAAAGACGCGCACACAATATCGAGTCACAATGAGTAGGTGGACATAGCCGGCCGAAAGCGGAACTTAAGTGTTATTGGTGTATAAATGCTAAATGAATGCTAAATTTATCCCTTATCTTAATACTACTTGTAAGCTAAACATATTTTTAATAGCACAGTCATTCATGCATACACATGAATGTTATCAAATGGGTTCATCAACGCCACAGATGAAACAAACAGTGCAATGTCACAATCTTAACTGTGCGCTATGCCTGGTTGTTATCTGGATACCGTTTTACTCCCGAATACTTGAAACGCACCATCGACATGTCAATGCATAGTAAGAAAACAGCCAAATATTCATTACTCCAGATAACTGAAGAACATCACCATGCAACCAACCACATAATTATACATGCGTTCTTATTTGATAAGGTTTTTTTCTATATATATGTTGTAGTATTTCCAATTTGTTTTTGAGATTTATGACCTCTTATCATCTGAAGAAGTTCTGTCCGAATATTTTCAGTCTCCACATAAAATTCCGCCAGAAATGCCCACATTTAGTTGTAAAGACTTGGTCCTTTTAATCTGACCGGAAAAAAACGAAGAAGAACATTTTCTTGCGAGAATTTAAAACTGCAAGAATAAGTGCTCAACAAGTTGCGCGAAAATAAATCGCGCGAATTCAAAACTGAGCGAAAATTAGTTCCACGCAACATTTGATTCAAGTGCGATATTATGACATCGTTTTAATTGTTTATGAATCAAAATTTACAAATGATCGAAAGTTGAAATGTTGTTACTGCGCGCACTGAACTGCTGGATAAGAATATTGTGTTTACTCAATGAATACACCGTATGTACTACGTGGCGGCCATATTGGAGTGTCACGATGGCGGCCAAGTTGATGCGTCATCAAGCAATATTTGCAATCAGAATGATTGGCTGTAAATTTAAAACAAACATTTAATTATCGTAACACAAACAAACAACTATACATAAAAAGTCCCGTCGGGATTTTCGTGACAATTGGGGATTAGGTTGTTAGTCTGGCTATCACAAATTTAACAGCAAATGAATCATGCCAAAAGATCATATTCGCAAATCTGGCTGCCGTCACATACCAACCATCTGGACAAACTAGAGTTATCCGGCGCCATCTTGGATCTTGCGGTAAAATCCTTTGTCTCGTAGCGTGGGCTCAAGATTCCTGAGCTTGAGGGCCGTGTTGCGTTTTTAAAAATATTCGAGTCTGCTATAATTGAGCATTTTAGCTGGAGCAATAACCATTGTGGTTAAGGACGTAAAACTGGAGGAATTTAAGGCAAATATGTAAATCCTAATTTCTTGATGAATCCTAACGGATGAAAGTTCTTCTTACATCCGAAAAGTGGCGCCTGGATTCTTCTTAAGAAGGTTTGACCCTGACATTCTTTTATTATTAAGTCCGATCCGCCCTTTTCAAACACCTACACATTTATAAAATCAACAAGGAAACGCCCCTGAACGCCATTAAGAAAAACAAACAAGTTGCGGTGTTTATAAAACGCCACATACGTAAAGTCTAAAAATACTTTACAATCACATGTGCAGCGCCACGTCACTTGGTGTACGCATCATGCGCCGGTTTCGTGATGTGTTGAAAGATTAACGATGGTTCGCGCATCTCACAGTCATGTACACGACTTGAACTCGTGGTATAATTGTTAACATAGAGATTAGTATCACCAGTATTAAAAGGGCAGAGGTACTGAGAGAGTTTCTTGCAAAAAACTGAGGAAAACTGAATAGGTTTTACAATGTCATTATTAAAAGAGTTTTAAAGAAGAGTTTCACTGGTTTTATGAATGACAAAGTTTTTGAAAACACCACAGCTCAACAGCCGACAAAATTATTTTTGTTTTTTGCAGCATTATTTTTAAAAAAATACTTCTGTCACGTTGGGTTATGTCAACAAGATCGCTGCGTCTCTGTAGGTAATTTTTGTTCAAGCTGTTTAATTTGATGTTCGAGTAGTCACTTTGTTTCGTTTTTCTGCTTTGTTGTCGCAGTCACGAGTTGTTTTAGTTCTATACTATTCTGAATTGTAAAAATTTCTTTATAATTGACTACAATTGCACGACTGTTCTGGTTAATCTGTTAATTTCTATGATTGATTTATGACCAGGGAAGCTTCCCGCATATACACAATAATCGCCTTTCAATAAAGTATCTAAAGTCTAGAATGATCACAGCTGTATTTCTAAAGGCTGTTTATCTAAGAAATGCAGCTGCAATTTTTAATAAACTCTCTTGAATGCGGCCAGTCTTGCATGAAGAGTTTTTGTCCCCGTGCAGTGATCGGCAGTAGGGGGTAGACAGGTGTATTCACAACAATTAGCTTACGCAGGGGCCTTTGAAGTCTATTGTTTTTGGTCAAAGCTGCGTTAAGGTTCAGTACGGATTGATAACTTTTGGGCGCTGGTACGTATGGGATTTGATGAACAAGGGTTGATATGATATGTTTTCCGCCGGTGACATTTGGTGTGTAGCTGACATTTCGAGCGTTAGCCCTTTGTCGTACGCTAAATATCTGGCTCCTGAAGACTCTATGTTTTTTTTTGGCAAATTGAAGCCCACTTTGTTCCCACTTTGTTGTAAACTGCCATATGATTGTAATTTCTGAAATTCAACTAAAACGGCTTTACTTGCTTTTGTATGCTGTTTTTCCTGCGATTTGAGGCTGACAGTATTTCATTAATTTTTTGTAAAAAGACACTTCATACATTTCAATGGCATGAATGGTTAGGTCACGAACATATAAACTGTATCAACGTTACTGTGTAATGCTGAATGTGATTGCTTGCTACGTTTCACCCTTTTTAACGATTTTTCCTTAGTATTTTAGTCCAGTTCTGGCCCCGTTTTATCATCGCTTTTCGTTGCGCTTCGGGGAACTGGGCCCCACACCCCGGAGCGCAGCGAAGGGCAATTGGCAAAAAAAAATGGAGCCAGATTCTTCTTGATTTGTTCTTATTTTTCAGACGATTCGAGGCTCACTGTTCTTCTTAAATTTGCTTTTAATAAAAAGGAGTAAACTATTCCAAAGTACCTTATCGACTGAACTAGCCGATATGGCCAATGTTGGCTTTTAACATATGATATAAAAGATGGCATTTATTTGAAAATGTTTCGGGTAAATCGGTAGAGCATGTAAAAGAGGCACAGTTTAAACGAAGTGTTTTTTTAAAATACGAAAATTTAAAGTTGATCATAAAAACACATACTTTCGATGAAATTTGAAAAAAAAATTATCAAAACATTTCGCGGCGGACATGCACGGCGCAGCAGTAATTCGAAGTATTGAATTATGTTTTATACACTTTAGTAAAACCATCTATGCACGTAATACAGAAAATGTTACCCGCCTTAAAACGAACGGGCTGGGTTGCGCGTGCAAAAGTGTTGGTAGTACATGGATACACAGGAAACCCAGACTACTTATTTATTTATTTGTTTATTTATTGAGCTTCCACTGAATAAATAAGGCAATGTAAATAAAAGATTTATACAGTGAGGCCAGACTACAACAGGCCTAGGGCCCTTCAAGGTAGACTGCCTGAAAATATATATAGTATTGAAATAAAAACAACTTAGTTGTTAAAGCTTTTTTTATTATTAAAATCATCAAAATTTCAGCTAAAAACAGCAATAGACGGGCGATTTCCGTGGCGGCGATACATGGTTGTGGTATCTGCTACAAATACTACGCCAGGTATAGAGATTGTTAATGGAAAAATATGCATGAAGTATCCTAAAAATACTTTAAACCTATTATTTAATTTTAAAATAACTGGATATCATACTCCTGTGTGAGCTGGAGTTTAATCCTCTCAGCCCAAACACGCCGTATGACTTGTTGCTGAATTCTCCTGTCTGCATAGTTTTCTTGTTATCAGATTGAGAGAAATCGTTTTCGTCTTAGATAAACTGCTGCGTGTGACCATTTGCTTTGTTCTCATCAACAAACAACTAATTCTGTGTTGATAATGTAAGGAGAATTTACAAACTGATGAACTGGTTGGGGCCGAGAAGGTTAGGACGTTATACGGTAACCTCGACTCAATCCGGGCAGATTCGTATTCTTAAAACACTTCAGTCAATGAGAGTCTCGACCCTTACTGAATCTTGTAAATAACAAAGCAAATAAATTCCGACTTACCTGAAAAGTTTTGGTTCAGGTCCTTGCTCAGTTGTGTTGATGTTTCCTTGTAGCGATACCAGAACTTTTCCATGGTTTCTAAAACCTCCGACTCTCCCCCACCATCGTCGAAACGGTCTGATCTGAAGTACACTCACTGAAACTTGGCCAAAAAACAAAAAAAACCAGGCCATCGGGCGTTTATCACGTGTCACGAGTTAGCCAATAAGCGCGTTCGCTCTTGCCTACTCAAAAGAACGTCAGTATACCTTCCATGAAGTTTACTATTGGGTAAATGTTGTTACTTAGTTTCACGCGATTTTCGAAATTCAAAAAATCTCGCAGATTTAAAGGACGGCGAAAAAAGGTGCCGCGAAAATAACGACGCGAATTGAGGGACCAATATAGAAAGATGATGTTAAAATACTCTCACTTTACCGGAGGGTACAGCCAGGAGATGTTGTTTAAATGCATGTCCTTAGTTCTCCGCATCCACGTCGTCCTCATTTTAATGCAGTTAGATCTTGCGACACTTAAACAGTTCTGTCATTGAACTTTAAATCCGTATCTGTCTCCTTGCTTGTTATTCTCTAGAATTAGTTATCACCTGGTTCCTTCCTGTAGCGTCTATTTCTACTGGCCTCGATTGCAGCAGTACTTTGAAATATTTTTGTAAAACGCCAGTTGTCTAATGCTTAAACTACTTAAAGTTTAAACTATTTGAGAGGCATTTCTCCATCCTCCCCCCCCC
>JAOBRG010158988.1:0-18401 GCA_027574985.1 Umimayanthus nakama | reverse complement strand
CCCCAGCCAATTCTACCTCATCCCAACCCCACCTCGCAGTCACTCCACCAGACCTCACCTACACCCATCCCACCCCAGCCAATTCCACCTCATCCCAACCCCACCTCGCAGTCACTTCACCAAACCTTGCCTAGACCCATCCCACCCAAACCTATCCATACTCACTCTTCCCCCACCCCCATCCTCTTCTCTTCTTAATTACTAATTTTAAGGTTTTCTTGCCGAAATAGAGTTCTGTGTAAAAATGTTTAGTAAAGCGCGTAAAATGATTAAAGGGTTGGGCAATATACAACAACAATTGAACACTGTGTCGTGCAATTGGGTCTGAAACAATTAGAGTGATCTGAAGTCACGAGTATTATAACAGACCCAAGCTGCACCAAATGAATTTCAATTACCATTTAATTATTTCATTTTGACATCACTTCTTTACAAGAAAAAGTCAATGCTTTTTTAAAAGCCTGTGCAGTCGAACACAACATGTTGGCAACTTGTTGCGTTCGTTTTTGCACCAAGTTGGGCTAAGTTGCATGATGTTGGCATTAATGTTGCGTCCAGTTTGAAACCAGTCAAACTTTTTGCCCTACACATGACAGCATTTTTTTGTTCTTGCGATCGATGAAGCATGTCAAAACGTGTTATGTTCGTTTGCATGATTCGCACAGCATTGTTTGGTTCGGGCGGGCGCAATGCTACGGTAACCATGGTGACTTGTTATTGTTTGTGTGACTAGGAGTATTTTCAAGAAAGCAGAATGAAAAGTTCATAACGCAATTTCTTTAAAAACTTCCACTAATGGAAAAAGAAAGGCAGTGTCGACCATAGGAGATGATTAGGAGAACAAGATAGAAAGGCATTCCGACGATGAAGTAGGAAAGCTTGTCGAGATGATTGAGAAAAGGTTTGCTTATGGGATGTTTACCCACGAAAGAAAACGACAATCGAAACAGAAGAGAAAAAGCAATAAAAGAAGTCGAGGAGCAATTGCAGATAAGTAGACATGCAATCAAGACCAAAAATGCAGGCCTATTCTAGCTATGGTAACCGGGAAGAGAGCTTGGTAAGACGAAGTTAGAGAAATCGGGACAAGTACTGCTGACAAACAATTTTGAATAATTTTTTGCCGTTGCGGTAATGCAAGCAGGTACATAAAAAGGAAAAAATTGTTTAAATAAAAGCATACTTTAGGCAATAGAAGCCCTCGGTAATTCTTAATAAGTAAAGGGGTCTTTCAGTAGAGATCTAGAATTATTGAAAAAGGTTCGACAGCCGGTCATTAAGTAACTCAAGACTCTGGCCGGCTACCGGTCATTTGATAGCGGTGAAGTATCAAACTCAGAATTCCGCATGGGATCATCGTAAATGCTGTAAAAGCAACGTTGCCAAACACGTTGTGATCGTTTGAACATCGTCAGCCATCACTATTTCATCCATGTTGGGTGATGTTTTGCGAACATGCTACGTTCGTTTGCACACTGAGGCCTTATGGTAAGGTTTTGAAAATCCGGATTTTTTTTAAGTTTTCCTGCTTTGTGATCAGTTGCTCAAAACAAGGCAGATTCAGGCTCAAACTAGAGCGATTGAATCTGTAATCACTAGTGATTGGAACCAACCAGAGTTCAGGAGTCACAAGTGATTCCAGAATGGATATAATTAATATAGAAACTCAACTGACATTAGCTGCTAAAGGCAAGTAAAAGTATGACTCACGGCTTGCTCATTCCTCATTCCAACATACTTGATCCCAACAGCTTGTGCAGCTACCGCTATATTCAGCACAGACTTGCCAATAATTCCAAACATAAACTCGATTCCTTGCGTTTTCAGCGCCTGTGCCAGCAAAGTCGCACCACTGAGTTCTTCATCCATCGCGTCCGCCATCTTGTTAAACCTTGCTTTACCCCTGAGTCCTGCACACTCCCGACCAAGTTGAAGTTAGCCACTACATGTAGGTTTTATATTGCAGTGAGCTTGAAGTTGCACTGATTTGAGCTTACATTTAACGTTTGATTAATGAATTTCACACAGTTAACCATGATATTTTGAGAAAGGTACTTGAATACTATGGTATCCGTGGCATAGCTAAAGAGTGGTTTGTGTCTTTTCTCAGCAATAAACAGCAAATTGTTACGATCAATTCAGTCAGCTTATTGTAATGTAACTTGTAAAGCTTCATAGGGGTCTGCGTTGGGATGATTGCTATTTCTAATATACATCAAAGACTTCCATAACGGCTCAAACTTATTTGATTTTCACCTTTTCGCTGATGGTTCTAACTTATTTTATGAACATAGGAATATCCACAACTTGAAGCTTCCCTAAACAATGAGCTAAGTAATATTTACACCTGGCTGTGTACAAAAAGACTGTTTCTCAATATAATTTGGAAAAACGCGGGTTTGACAAACAAAGATTGATATGGTTAGTTTTTTGTTTGTTGCATAGGGTGTGTAGCTGATGCTTCGAGCGTTAGCCCTTCGTCGGAGCAGTCTGAAGGATTGTAGGTAAATCAGTTTATGCGGATGGAAAAGTCACTTTTTGCCATTGGCTAAAATCAGTGGTGGTATCTTATTGGTCAAAAATATGCTTGGAATTACGCGAATGAAAATCGTTCGTTGTTCCCGTTGGGAGCAAGGTCACGTGTTAGTAAACGAGTCTCTGTTCTTTCTTTGTCTCTCAATAGACCAGTTTCGTATTCCCAGTTGCCGCTGATTACAATGACTACAGACTCGCTTTTACAGCACGAGCCTCGCCCTAACGTAAAGTATTCATAAATTCCAGCTCTGTGAATTGTTGGAGATTCAGATCTCGCCGGTATTTGTGAATACTTAACATCAAGACGAGGCTCGTGCTGTAATGACGAGTCTATAGTCATTGTAATCAGCGGCAACCGGGAATACGAAGCTGGTCTATTTAGACCAGTCTAACTGCGGGTAAGTGATTTCGTCCACCAAAACAGAATATCCAAAGACTTAGTATGAACCTTAAAAATAAGTAATAATAAACAGTTAAAAGGAGAATTCAGTATTAAATATCTCAGTAATCCTGATAGATTCAAACTTAATTTTAAAAGAGCATGTTGATTGTGTTGTGAAAAAGATTAGAAGTGTAGGAATTCTCAGCAAATTTCTTTACGTTACCAAAGAGATTCTCCTTAGTTTATACTATGCCCTAATTCATTCTCTTATTGCATATGGTCTGATCGCCCGGGGAGTCTACCATCAAACCGACTTTTTATTTTGCAAAAAAAAGGCAGTCCGTTTATTAATACTCTCTAGTTTTGAACAACACTCAAGCCCTCTGTTTAAGACATTGGAAACAATCAGTTTCAATTGATCTTGTTATCTTCCTTATGCTATCTTTCTGTTCAAGTTCAGAATCAGTTGCTTTCTCTTGCATTCCAGTAATTTTTCTCAAAAGTAGGTAAGATTCATAGTTGTAACACAAGACATGCTGCAAAACAATCTATCTATCTTATCAATGCAAGAACAAACTTTGGAAAATTTAATTTAGATTTCAAGGTCCTGTGTATACTTCCACAAGTCGAGCTCAAAAGTTAAGAAGTACCAGACCAGATATAGTTATAGGGGGGGGGCGACTTTGAGATTAGGTCCTATAGTATGGAATGCAATGGATGATGATATAAAGATAAAGAAAAATTGAAGCAGAATTTAATTGAAAGTTGTTGGCCGGTTCTCTTCCGTCGCGTAAATGAGATAATATCTCTGTTTAGCAATGCTGTATTCTTCGGTATATTTACAACCTATTTTATCTCCGGAGTTGTTATGTAACAAATATACTGCCTATTTAAAAGATCCATACCCATGACAAAAAAGAAGTTTTTTTACCCTAACAAATACCTTTTTTATTTTTTAACAGATTTCGCTAACAACCCCTTAAAATACTAAATTGGCCAACACAACCCCTAAAATACGACGATCATCCATATCATTCACATATAGGGAGAACCCCCCCCCCTCCCCATTGGTTAAAAAGTTTGCTTTTAAAACATTTCATCTCGATCAAACACTTGCCTTGAACAGTTGCAGGTCTTGCTTATCTGCCGGATGAAGTGTAGCCAGCGAGTTGTGATTTAGGGTTACGTGCAGTCACGAGCACTAAGATATAAATTGATGTAAATACAATAATCTCTTTTGTTCTTATGCAAACGAGGTTTAATCAAAGTCTCAAGTTTACAAAGAGAATCTCTACTTTACATCTAACTAATCAATAAGCTATTTTCTGTCTTCCGGCAAAGCTGCTGACACCAGTATTGAGTGTTTATGTGAATAATAAGTGATTAAGACCGCTATCCATGGAGGTTTTTGAAAGTCTGTTGAGCTCTTGTGGTTCACCAATATATCTAAAATATCGTCACAATTGGCTGCCGTTGATCACCACAAAACAAGTGAACAGCACATCGGCTTTGTAAACTTTACTCGCACACGCGTTTGTCTGTTAGTTTTTAAAGACCTTTTCAGGATATTTAAAAACCAATAACAGAACTGAAGTAGTGATGCTTCAAATTTCAGTCTAAACAAAACGTGCTTACTTTTCAAAAGCTGGGGGAAGAAGCGATGTTACTCAAATTAAGACAATACTTACAGGAATTCAAATCGGTTTCATTTTAGGGACTTTCAAAAACTGTTAAGATTAGCGCCAACAATAAGCAGCCAAAGCTTTGTTTCAGCTTTGATTTTCTTTTTCTTTTTTTTTTTTAACAAAAACAAGTATTTTAAGTAGCAGAATAAATTAGCCAAAAACGGCCGGTTTAGTCAGGCCTCGTCCATACGTACCGGTATTTTTTCGAAAATGGAGTTTTTTCTCCAGATGTCGACGTTGTCGAAGGTTGGAAGAAAGTGAACTTCTGACAAGGGACTATAATTTCGCAGGTTACTATCGCGTTTGAATAAATGGCAGCGTTTAACTTGATTTTTCGGCGATTCGCATGTGTTTAAGAGCTATTAAGCAGCAGCTTAAGGGAAATTCAAGTTCCATTACCGGCGTAAACCAATTAACAAACACACATTATTACACAGTTAAAGAATAGATGGGCTTTGATAACCCATTAAAGTTGAGACTTTTCACAAATTGCGTCTTATTCTGGCTATTAAAGCGACGTAACGAGGATGGGCCATTGGGGGTGAGGGGTTGCTGTTGCAGACTTTGTGACAAATGCGACCAAGCAAAAGTACCTTTTTTAAGGGTGAAATGAAGAAATGTGTGTAACAGTAAGAAATAACTTCTAAAACACTCCAAATAAAACTAACTTGTGATCATCAAGCCGAGTTTGAGGACAATAATAGAATTTCATTAAGAAACGTGACCTTTGTGTTTATGATTCCAAATCCAAGCCTGAATTGTTCTTACGTTGTTCTTAGTTTTGGCCAAATTTGAGCCTCGTTGTTCTTATAAAGTTGTTCTTATAAAAAAGCGTGTTCTTTGGTTCGAACCTTTGGGCCCTTGAATAGGTGTTTTAGATTGATGAACGGACATGTTTTGCAGCGTTTACAAGAACAATTGAAAGTTCTCCGGTTAAGGTTGGAAGAAAGTGAACTTCTGACAAGTGACTATAATTTCGCAGGTAATTCCACTCGGAACAACAAAGCGACGCTAAGATATACGTGCTTGTTTTTATTTCATCCTGCTGTACTGATGCGAAAAAAGTTTGAACCTGTATGTACAGTGTCTGCGTACGTCACGAGCTTGCTAATCACTCTTCCAGCGCTCGATGATCCAGCTAACTCCAACACGGCAACAGGTCTTTCTATAAATGTTAAACTTATTCTGTGTACAAGAATTAAAAAAACTTTCTTAATTTTTTTCTGATCAAAATTTCAGCCTAGTGATTGTACTTAGCGTGTTCTTAATTTTGGCCAAATCTCAGCCTGACTGTTCTTATAAAGAATAGCGTGTAGGTGAATACAGTAACTGTGCGAATTTTTGGGTTTGTAGTGAACACTGGCTGCCAAGCTGCAAAGGTTTTGACGGGCCTAAGAAGGTCAAAACCCGGCGGAGTACTCTTGGGTAAAATCAGAAATCCTCGAAAAAATTCCCTTAAAAATACTAAGCAATAAAAATTCGTACAGCCTTAAACACACCTCCGGCCCGCAAAAATAACCTAAACAGTACCAATAAAGAAATGATAGTTTTTAAGTACATCGGTATTTGTTGCCATCCATCAGTTAGATTCCGCACAGGGTTTTTAGATATGTTTTGTAACTGTTTCTTAAAACAGTATATTAAAGAAGCGTATTCAAAAGATCTTTACCCATGATAAAAAAAGTGTTTTTATACCCTAACGAGTACCTTTTTAAGTTTTATTAACGGAGTTTGCTAGAACAATGTTGTATTTTGTCTTGTAATTTAATACTTCATTCTGGACTGTAGTTTCGCCTTATTTACAAAACAATTGATCGACAACAACGTGTCTACTCCATTATTTGATCGACTACACAGAGTCTACTCCAACGTTCAATCATTCATCAAATTTCGTGCACTTCACTTCGATTCACTTCAGTTCTTGGTTCAAATTCATTGCAGCTACTTAGTTTCACAACAAACAACCCCCCAAAATACAAAATCGCCGATTACAACCCCTAAAGTGAAATAGAACGATCATCCCTATCATTCGAATAAAGGGCGATCCTCCCGGTGGTTAAAAATTTTGGTTTTGAAACATTTTATCTCGATGTAAAACTTGCCTTGAACACTTGCAGGTCTTGCTTGTCTGCTGCGATGGCGACGTGAACGAGAAGACACTGAAAGTGTAGCCAGCGAGTTGTGATTGATAAGTACGTGCAGTCACGAGCACTGAGGTATTTATGGTGTAAGTATGCTAATATCTTTTGTTCTTATGCAAGCGAGGTTTAATCAAAATCTTAAGTTTACAAAGAGAATCTCTACTTTACATCTAACTTATGAATAAGCTATTTTCTGTCTTCAAAGCTGCTAACACCACTATTGAGTGTTTATGTGAATAATAATTGATCAAGACCAGTATCTACGGAAGTCTTTGAAAGTCTGTTGAGCTCTTGTGGTTGACCAACTTATCTTAATCTCGCCATAATTGGCTGTCGTTGATAACAACAACGACATGTATTTCGTATCTCATGGTTACAGAAAAGTTTTACAGTTTCTTGCTACAAGTAGATCTTGTTGATCGCCCACAAGCAAGTCAACAGGGCAAACAGCACATCGGCTTTGTAAAATTTGTTCGAGGACGTGCTTGTCTGTTAGTTCACAGAAAGAGACCAAAAAACCTCTTTAGGATATTTACAAACCAATATAAGCAAAAAGTAGTGGCATTTCATACTTCAGTCTAAACAGTAACCGCACGCCGCTACAGCTTTGTTTCAAATATGATTTCTTTTTTTTTTTAACAAAAGCAAGTGAGTGGCACTTGTAGCACTTGTAAATAACTTGTTGAGTAACTGATTATAGCTTCTAGGTTTGTAAACTTTATTCTCCGAAGCTTTTTATCTATTTACAACAGATTCTCCAGGATGAATTTAGGCCGAAGTGTTAAATAAAAACCACGTCCTCTGGAGGATACGGTATTACTCAGGCTCCGTCCATACGGCGTACCCGGATATTTTCGAAAAAGGAGTTGTTTTTCTCCAGACACGCTAATATTACTCAAATAAGTTGTTTACATGAAGCTAAAGTTATGTAATGATGGCTTCAACAAACAAAAAAGTAATAAAAAATGAAATATTTTAAAATACATCAACTAGCTATAAGCCTACATCTTGTTCAAAAACTGCTAATATTGGCAAAAGCTGCTCAGTCGAGATTGCTAAAACGTTCAGTGATTGAGCCAGGTTGTATCCCGACGATACAGAAAGTCCCATAAATAAACTTTTCAACTTAAGATAACTTGCTTGAAAAAATGTGTTTTCTCTGCATGCATAATCATTTACGTGTCGAAATCTGCGATCCAGTGATGTAAACTGAAACATTGGGCGTCAAGTCTTAAAGAACATCAGTGGCTACTTATCACATCTATAATTTCTCACTGCATCTCTTCAAACCTCTCGGCAACTTTAAATATATAGCTTGGAACGAAGCACGCTGCAACAATCAGTACTATTTCTACCACTTTGATGTCTTCTCTCAGTGTGTGGTTCCCTAAAACGGAGGTGAGTATTCAAGAGTTGGGTCAACCAAGAGCCTTGTAGGTCATGTGCTTTGAACGAATTGGACTACAAATTGAGCTCCGTTAGACGCAACATTTTCAACTTAGTGTTTGCTTCGACGCTAATTTCCCTATCGTTAACGTTCTATCCCATTAAACATACATTCACAGTAAAAATATGATTGGCATTGAATTGAGTTTTTATCTTAAAAGGCCGAACTGGAGTCAGTAGCGGTCATGGGTTCAAAACACGGCAATTGTTTACTTTTTTTTATTTTTAATAGTTGATCCTTTTAGAGTAACATTTTGGCTTGGATTGGGATTAGGGTCAGGCCGGGTTACAGTAGTATGTTAGTTATATTTTTAGGATTACGACTATTTTTTCATGAAAACGACAAAAAGCTATTGTTCGAAATGGCATCGACTCCTACAACTGCGGGAGAAAATTGCTGCTTCGACTTGCAAACAGACCAGTTTTGCCTAGACTCGGTGTCCAGCCGCTGTTCGGGGATGAGCCCGTGTTCTCCAACACGTCACCGAGCCTAACGTAATCACAAGTTTTGCAAGCACTCACGAGTATGTTTACTTGAAGCTTACCATTTTGCTTTCAATTTTACTAGACTTTAGATATTCTACGAATACAAGAAATGAGGTCCGTTTTCTGATAAGAGGAAGAGATTGGAGCAATTTCTTAATGTAGCATCACAGTGGTTTTAAAACTGATCAAATATATTACGTTTGAAGTTCTAATACAAAATAAAAAAAATGCGGGGAAAACTAACTCTTGAGTATAAATATGGATACCGTATGCGTTCCAGGACAAAATCTGAAGAACCTAGGAAAAGAGCAACAATAAATTGATCCGGAAAAGTTGCGGAGTCCTATGACATCACATGTTTTACTTGCCTGATCGTAATGTTTTCTTTAAATTTTCATTGTTTCTGAGCTTTGAAAACTCTCAATTTTTTTCATATATTGGAGTTTACTAAATAAAAATTAAATGATAGGGGGGAAAAAGGGATTCCTATTCTGTGTCAAAATACCCCCCATCAAAAACTAATGTTTGGCAAACCCATACAGGTTCAATAGGCGAAACGGCTATGACGTCGTTCAAACGGCGAAAATGCAATTTTGTCTATTTTGAATCGATTTATTACAATTTATGTATAATTAGGGTTGGAGGATTTTGTTTAACAGTAACTTACTAAGTAAACTAGTACTAAACTATTAACTGTAAGCAAAATATGCCGATAAGGAAGTTGCTCGTTATTCTTCTACTTCAAGCCCAAAGCCCCAAGCCCCAGTTTCCTTACTAATCGAGTGTCTGGACCAAGATGTTAGCAGAGAGTTTTCACTTATACATTAAACCACCAGTGGTTTTCCAAAGGTCCAAATACAATTAAGCGAGGTTATTTCTGGTCATTTTAAGAGTTGGGTGACAACTTCACTGTCTTGTCAAAGTGTTTTCTGCAATTCTTAATGTTCTCTCATAGTATCTCCTGGCGGTCTAGTACTGACCTTTGCTGGCAGCAGTGGTGCCAAAACTGTTTAAAATATTAGCAACATCAGGGTGATTTCGTCGGAGCACACTTTCACTAACACTCAATGTCTTCTCATGGTATCTCGTGGCGGTGTCTAACTGATCTTGTTTTCGGGGGTGGAAGCGGAATCTTGTGAATCATGGCTAAAAAAAGTGAAGGAATCATAAATCACATCATCTTGTTGGCAGTGAATCATGAATCATGGATACAAAATTGAATCTTGAGTTTTTGTCTCATGCATGATAACACAAATGAATCATGAATTGTCGAAAAATATCTGGGAATAACGAATTTATACTGAAAAGATTCCGCTTCTACCCCCGATTGTTTTGAAGCAATGCTCCCAAGAGTGTTTAGAATAGTAGCAACTTCAGGATAGTTCTGCCCGAACACACTTTCATTAATGCTCAATGCCCTCTCATGGTATCTCCTGGCAGTGTCGTACAGACCTTGGTAGTAAGCAGTGTTGCCAAGATTGTTTTGTATACGTTGAAGATCAGTACTGAGTTTAAAATCAGTCAATATGCCGACGATACAACATTTGTTCTTGACGGGTCAAGCGAATCCTTCCTCGCATCACAAGCAGTCCTGGAACGCTTTGGTCAGTTGTGCGGTTTAAAAGTCAACTATGACAAAACTAAGGCCTTTTGGATTGGAACATCAAGACTTAACAACAAAATAAAAGTCAAAAATAAAAATGTTAAATGGGCGGAAGAAAAAGTTAAAGCCTTAGGTATATGGTTCACCCTAGACAAAAACAAAACCCAAATGCTCAATTACACAGAGCGAAGAGAAAAAATAACGAAAATTACACCAGACTGGTCGCACCGCAGACTTACATTGATGGGCACAACCACCGTAATAAAGAGCCTACTAGCATCACAAGTGGTATATATCCTTAGCCCACTTCCCTCATATGACTACTACATTAAATTGATCCAGAATGACTTTTTACATTCTTTTGGAATGGTAAAAAAGATAAAATCAAACGCTCTAAGATATTAAACGATTATGAAGACGGAGGGCTGAAAATGCTCGATCGCAAATCTTTTAGTAGATCTCTGAAGTTCACGTGGATACAAAAATATTTGAATGTTGAGAGTCACGAGAAATGGAAGGTGTTTACTGACTATTACCCAAAACAACATGGAGGAAAACTTATTTTTTTCATGCAATTTGAGAAAAGATGATAGTAGACATATGGGTACCTCCAATGAATTTTTAAAGGAAATATTGGAACTTTGGACTGAGGTTCATTTTATCCAAATAATATGGTGCAATTCTTGTATCTGTATAGAAAACAAACCCGTATACTACAAGAATTGGGCTGCAAACGGAATACTCAAGACAAAAGATCTTTTAGAGAATGAAAACAGTACCCTTGACTTCGAAAAATTTAGTAAAAATATTATCAATCTTAAAGTACACTTTTTGGATTTTATACGCATAATGCTGCTCATGACAAAAATTGCTAAAACCATCACAACCAAGATTATCCAAAAAACGAGAACAAACTAAAATATTTACAATCGAAGAGGCCGCAACTGGTTCCAAGTTGAGCAGAATTGTTTACTCTCTCCTTGTCAAAAATATACTAACAGTTCCTAAGAAAAGTCAACTGAAGTGGGGTAGGGACCTAGAGGCTTGTCAGAAAAGAATAACAGAGTTTCCCTAGTGTCCAGAGCTCTCTCATAGTATGTTACTGACCTTGCCTCGAGGCAGTGTTCCCTAGATTAAAGGTAGTATCAACAACAGGATGGTATGGTCCGAACACAGTTACCCTAATTCCCAGCGCCTTCTCATAGTATTCCCCGGCGGTGTCGTATTGACCTTGACTGTGGACAGTGTTTCCTAGCTTATCTACAACAGTAGCAGTCGTCGGTTGGTTTGGTCTTAACAGAGTTTCAGTACCCAGCGCCCTCTCTAGTGTCTCCTTGCGGTATCGTACTGACCTTCAATATGAGAAATATTCCCAAGATTATCTAAAAAGATAGCAACTTTAGGGTGGTTTGGTCCTAACAGAGTTTCCTTAATACCCAGTGCTCCATTATAGTATCTCCTAGCATTGTCGTATTACCTTGACTGTAGGCAATGCTCCCAAGAATGTTGAAAGTATCTGCAGCAACAGGATGATTTGGTTCGAACACAGTTTCCTGAGTACCCAATGCCCTCTCAGCGCATCCCCTTGCGGCGTCGTATTGACCTTGGCCATAACCCGTGAGCCCAAGATGTTCTGTCTATAGAAGTTGCAACAACAGGGTGGCTTGGTCCGAACGCAGATTCAAAAATGTCTTGTGCCTTCAAAAAGCATTTCTCAGCAACGTCATACTTGCCTTGTTCTCTCTCAACGAGTCCAATACTACTTAGAGTTATCCCCACTTGATAGTGATTCTCTCTATACAAATGTTTCTATAAAGACAGAATGACTTCGAAGCTACTCTTTGCGGTCGGATAACAAAAATGGTTATGACAAATTAAACGTCCTCAATCTTCTCAAGGCAGTTCAGTAAAACTTCTTTTTCGAAACACATTCGCGTTAATTCAGCAAAATTTTTTACACAGAAGTTATTTGTTCGCTGTTTAAGTTTTGAAAGTGAGCTAATAGCTGCTGTGCAAAATGGATGTCTCTAATACTGTACTCGTCAAACAACTGAATTCCAGAAAAGCTCAAAATAATTGCAGTAACAACATCTATTCCAGGTTTCTTTCTTCAGTGAAGATACTACGGGTAAGTCAATAATTCACAACTTGATGCACTTCACTGTGTTAGACTCTGAGCCTGACGAGCGGCGACCAGGCGAAATGGCTGTTGCCGCCTGCGACAAGTACTGAAATGCGTGTTTCATTACATCATCAGCGTGCATTTCTCGTTCAATAGCCAACCTGACTGCTTTTGTCATAGTCTCATTGTAACTGAGACTTGTTTCTTTGTAAACTTTCTCAGTTGATTCTCGTTTTCCGTCATTAAGCAAACCTAGATATTCCTCCCAGGTAAGGATTGGCCTGCTTCTTTTACACGCCTAACACAGCTGCACATACCAATGCTAGGGGCTAAAGTAAAGGGCTTTGGTCACTTTTGCTTCATTTGCTACTTCACTGGATAAACCTGAATCTTCGATAAAGCAGTTCTTGCATCATTAATCTCCGCACCTTTGCTCAAAGACACACGAGAGGTGTGACAATCAGTAGAAACTGACAACAACAACAACAATTTATTTGCACCGCTTTGTACATAAAAAACAGCATGATGAGCTATCTTGGGAGGTAATCAGACCCAGGCTGCTTCTCCACTTCTCGGCCAGTACTGGCAAACCCACTTTAAATCTGTGACGTTGTCTACAACGAGCGTTCGAAAAAGCACTGCAAACAAGGCAGTGATTTATATCTCCACCCGTCTTTTTGATAAGGCGAGCACCGTTTTAACAAGCATGCAGATATACAGACAGTTCATGAGCTGGAAGGACGCGAGAGGCTAAAACCCAATACACAAACAGTTTGACCAATGTGACTAGTCCAAACTCCTGGACGACTTATCGCGCACGCCTAACAGGATTTTGAGGGATTTTTTCACTGTTTTTCTGTGTTATCAGGGTAATTTAATGTCAGATTCTATTTTCTATTTTAAGTTATGTTTGAGTAGTATAGTAAGTACACGCCCCTCCTGGGAGTCGTGGGGCTGCAGCTGTCCCCTGGTTCTCTTAGTACTACTGCTTTCTCTCCGATTGGGGGTAGGGTGGCTCTTTGTGCTCTGTACCTTTCCCAGCGGTGGGGTGCTCTCTTATGTTACAAAAACATGCCTAAGGGGGAGGGGTGGGGTTTCAGAGGTTTCCTGGGGACTTGGGTAGGTCTCATCTGTTGTTTCAGGGGAGAGGGTTGAGGGGCCTGGTGGGAGAAAAATACAGGGGGTGTGCTCGTGCCCCCACTTACTATACTACTGTTTGTCTCGCCTACAACAGGCCCGTAGCCAGGCCACGTTTTGTGTGTGTGTGTGTGGCTGGGGGGGGAGGGGGGTGCCAGGATGTTTTGTGTGTGTGAGGGGGTGCTATGCTAGTTTCAAAGACACACAGCGTAGAGAATCCAACCTATGAACAATTAAATTCAAACTATTCGCGACAACCTTTAATAGTACAAGAAACTAAAGAAACGAGCGCAGAAGGTGTGAGGTGCTAGGGGAGTCCCTCATTTTTTTGGAACCTAAAAAGAGTAGCTGAGAAAAAGTGTTTTTAGTCCCCATGCAAAAATATAACAGAATTCCCGTGATGCAATGGGGCAGAACTGTGCAACACCAGAGAAACTGACAAACCATTTTTAATGAAAAAATTAAATATGTTATATTTTAATTATAGTTCTAATGAATGGTGTTTTACCCCCTCCCCACCCCCCCCCAATCACTCTGATACTAGAGGACCCTCTCTCCACTCCCCTGTGTCAAACTGATTTTTGTTAAACCTGTTCCAAACTAACTTCAAGTTTATTCAAATCTCTGCTTTTATTTACTATTCTTAAAACCATAATCTTTTTCAACCCCTATTTTTTAGCATTCACACATTGTTTTCATCCTGATGCTGCAGATTAAAAATGATATTGATCTGAGCGAGCTTGGGATTTTCCTTTTGCAAAGAAGAGATCCATGTCTTGAGTGATTCCTCGTGATTGGCTGCCTGCATCATACACACAGCTAAAATCATCCCTATCAAATTGGAGAAGGGCAAATTAGAATTTAACAAACAATACTCCATTTATGGTCACTAAAATTAATGACTGCCATCTAGCAATACATCATGAGGAAAATATAATACCTCAAATCAATACATGTGTCCCTTCTAATGATCTGCAAGGAGTTCATTGTTTTGTTTTTTGAAAGTTGATTCCAAAGGAAAGCTAGAGCACCAAAAAAGTAAACACATACTTTTGATGCTCATATTACCTTTTTTACCGGTTGACTTGTGTGTAACAGTACAGTATTTAACAAGACAGTGCTTCTAATTTCTATATTATTTTAAAAAAACAATGATTTCTTCTGACAAAAAAAACCAGATTGAACTATTTGGATAACAAATCAGCTTATAATAGTGTGTGATGGGTTTAACTTGGACTTGTAACCCGGAGGATCCGAGTTCGAGCCCCACTCCGACCACTAGCTGGATTTGTTTCACAGAAAATCTGAGTCCAAATCCTAGGCCACGCTTGTAAATAGCCAACTGGTTTGCCTCCGGCCAGTTGGGGTTCTTAACCCAGTTAAGTGTAATTTGTGTATTAATATGATTATTTACAACATGGCACTGAAAAGCCCCGACGGGGAGTTGTCGTTAGAAATAGTATAGTTTAACAAGTCTTCAAGCTTTTGCCATCATGTTGAAAAAATTACAGAGTTTTGATGTCATACATTACCGTACTTTCTTTACGTGGTGCTGTCAATGTTAAAAGGAGTAACAGAACTACCAAGGCCAACTGTTCTAAGAGATTTGTACATGTCATTCTTAAGAGCTTGAACAAGTTTGTTTTAGTTTCAATAAAACCCATCTACCTTCATCATCCTGTTCCTTGTATGCGACATCAGCTCGTAGGATATAGTAGTGCCTTTTCAACCGTCGCAACCACATGAAAAATGGTCCTTCAACATACAAGGGTTTAGTTGTATCATAACTTGCCAATATATCCTTCTGACTGTCCGATTGAGCCCCAATAAGGGAATCTTCAACCATATCCTAGGATGTGAATACACAAACCCTGAACAAAAACAGCTCCAAGGGCACAACTGATCCATTACTAGATTAGTTTTATAAGAAACCTTGGATTTAACATTAAATTCATCCATAATTAAAGCAAAAAAGAAAAAAAGTACAGTTTCTGTTTGTTTTTAAATATGTTAGGCTAATACATTAAGGGACAAATTACTCCACATTTCTAACGGTTGATTTTTCTATTCATCTGTAAATACATAAATATGAGAAACGAATAATATTCCACAATGGGTGTCAAATTCAATGAAGTTCATCAAACTTTCCCTTGCATTATTCTTCAGAATTTAACAGTTACCAAAACTGAATGGTTTTCTTATATACCTGAGCATAATTTTTTTTACTAGAATGTAATCAACTGACTTACTTAGCTTTAAAAGTTCCACAACTGTTTTCAGTTGTTTACAAGTAGCTGAATCATTTTTCATGCAAAAACTGAGATATCTCTGTACCTGGTACACCGTGACATGAACACCTTCCTTTGTCATTCTCTCCATTGCAATAGCGCTGAGTGCTATTTCATTGTCAGGTAGTTCAACTGGTAATGGGTGAGGGAACATCTCATCCAGTTTTGTAAACCAATAAGCTATTCTTCGACACTTTTGAACTGGTTGGCTTGCTCTGCCAAACACTTCATAACATATATCATGTGTCTCCTGGCTTGGTTTCACTACATTTTCTTCCATTTTTGTGAGAATATCCAAAGCAAGAAAAACTTGAGGGTGCTGTTTAGCCCAAATAGCATCAAACAGTGTTTTATTTTCAAATCTTCCACGTGGAAAAACATCCAGCAACTGATTGTATACCTCAAGGTCCTTCTCTAAGCCAAATACATCCATGTAGTTCACAGCAGTTTTGAGAAACTCCATGTGCCCCCGACGGGTTCTGTCTCTGGCCTTGAACTTCTCTAGGACTTCACAAAAACTGCCCTTTGTTTGTGCTTCTACTAGAGCAGTCTGAAACTGAACCTCAAGTCGAGATGGTGGTTTAGTTTTGGCAGGTATAGCTTTTTCAGATGTGTTGAGTTTGAGGTCAAATATCGTATTTCTTTGTTGTGCCTGAATTCCCTCACCTGCATCCTGATCTTCTTGTACATTCTTAGTTTTGGCATCAGATTTGGAAGCTGAGCAAAAGTATCTTCCACAAGTTAAACGCAGATCTCCAACTCCAAGCCGGAGTAAACTTGTGGAGTTTCTGAAGAGGAGATAGTGCAGGTTTTTGTGTCCAAATGCAACGCATCTAACTGGTGGGCTACAAATAGAGAAAACATGAAAGTTTCTTGGAGCCAACCTTACCAGTTTAATCCACCTATTCATGCTACACGACTCAAGATGATGAAGTCAAATAACAACTGTGCTTGATTTAGTCGATATTTCCGAAAATAGTTGGATCCTGGGAGTGGGAGTACCAACTGACCAAGCTTTTATTGCATCCCACCCTTTCGAAGTCGTTTTGGTTGGATCAACATGCAGAAAATCCAGTCCAAACCTCCACTATTCACACACAAGGATAATAAAGGTCTAGCAAGCAGTAATATAGCAGAGATATTTGAGTAGCTACGATACTTGAAAGCTTATATTGCTGCCATCTTTAAAACCGTGTTTTCAAAAGATACCATAAAAAAAC
Source organism: Umimayanthus nakama (assembly GCA_027574985.1). Lineage (NCBI taxonomy): Eukaryota > Metazoa > Cnidaria > Anthozoa > Zoantharia > Parazoanthidae > Umimayanthus > Umimayanthus nakama. The sequence goes on along the minus strand of JAOBRG010158988.1, from coordinate 1,356 downwards.
TGGGCCCAACACGGTCGTTTGCGCAATTTTTAACTGAGGGGAGAGGGGCTGGATGAGAAAAGCTTAAAAGGAAACAGTTGTTATTTTTTTTAAAATATGTAGTTAGATTCCACAACCGATTTTTTAAACAAAGAAAACCTGCCTACATAAGAGTACTCAAAAAAGCTGAGCTGTGAAACAAAACAAATTCCAAGTTAATTCTTTCCCGAGGTAAACAGCCCTTCCCACCGCTCCCCGCACTGGCCTCTATTCGATGCCCCTTCAGTATTCTCAGTCCACCCCAAAGATACCTGCTAGAAACCACGTGGTTTCCCTCGCTCTTTCTCTTTTCCAAACGTTCCTCCATTTGGCTTTGGCAAGAGTGAGTAGTTCTTGTGGGAATTTCCTATTTTAGAGACACTTTCGCAAAATATCTTCGATAACATTTACTCAGACTTACTTCTTACAGTCATGTTTTGTGAAAAGTTATCAGAAGTTCGTCCCAGTACCGAGAAGAAAAGATTTATCGTTATCCATTTGATGGTAAACGAGCATGACTAGTCTATGAAGGAATAATCTTAATTTTGGTTGGAGTGGCGAGAAGCCAAGGTTTCGCTTTGTTTCATAAATGATGATGATAAATTTAGGTATTTTAGGTTGTTTAGTGATCATTTTAAATGTAAATTGCTAGTCGCATTTACCGTCGTCGAACTGGGGAAAACTTCGTGAAGCAAAATACACAATTATTTCTCCCCCTGGTAAAATTTCCGTACTGGGGCGTACTTAATTATGCATACGATACTTTACAAGATTTTGGGAAAATAACCCTAACCCAAACCCTAACCGAAAGTTTGTAAAATATTGCATGTATAATTAAGTACGCCCCAGTAAGGAAATTATCCCCTCCCCCTTCCCCCTGAAGTTTATGACTAGATTTATATCAAAACACGTTTTTTAAACCAAGGCTTTTTAACGAGTCATCTTAGCAGAGCATCAGGCCCCCAGGGTACCCCCCTAAATGACCATAGGGGTATGTGCTACCCTTTTATTATGGAGTATGGTTGGTCTGAAATGCGTGGGGTGTACATTTTGCCTTATTAGTCAGAAAAAGTTACAGTCTTTGTGAGAAGAACCAGTTGTGAAACACTAAGTAATCTTTTGGTCTTCTTGGGGGCTTTCTCCCAGGCATTTCACAAACATGCTTTAGGTTAGGCAAAATAGCAGCTGGTTTGTGTTTTTGTGTGTGCTGAAGTGATTACAATCAACCTGCCATTACCCATTAGTTCATCATTTGGTCTGAAATACAGTAAACACCCGCGTATAAGAACCTAGAATTTTTGGGTTCAGGCTGAATGGGTTCTTATATTTTGGGGTAGT
>JAOBRG010158877.1:0-18404 GCA_027574985.1 Umimayanthus nakama | reverse complement strand
TTATTATTATTATTATTATTATTATTGTTAATTTTTGGTTTGGGAGACAAGTCTAGACCCTTTCAACATAAATTCTTGTTTGAAGTTTGTAGGTTGCTTTGCTCACTTACCTTCCCCCCAATCTGACCAGTCTGCGCCATTTGAATCAACATGTTCTCCACCATCTTGGCTTTCTCTGGTTTCACAAGAGCGATACTGCTCACTGAAAGGTTACATATTGGCAATCAATTTAGGCCACACCAATTTAATCATTTGAAGCACAGATTTTTTATTTGAAGGGTCAGTCGGTTGGAAAAAAAATTGGTAAGAAAAAATTCCAACATTTTTGTTTTGGCTCTAGTTTTCACAGACCCTCTTTACAAGCAACAATTTACTTGACGTTTTCCTCAGTTGTTGAAGCTTCTAATTAATAAAAATATATTAATACCATCTGCAAAAAGTATACAAATATGAGGAACAAGGCTTGTCAGTAAAGAAGTTACAGTGGTCTAAACTTCCCATTATGTTAAAACACAATAAATTATATTATTATACTCTCACACTAATTTTGAGAGCCCTGTTTTAAATTAAAAACTATTTAATTGAATGTTCAGTATGTTTTTATCACCCAATTTTTGTGATTCATGCATCAATTAGCAAATCCTACAACATCACAATCTGGTTGGCAAGTTGTCTGAGGCTCCACCCATCTACTATTTTCCTCGGTAAGTTATCAGAGTAATTTGTATTGGTTTCAGACATCTTAGTACATGTAACTTCATATTCTACTTGGAAAAAAAAACAATTTTTTCAGTTTGGTTGAGCAGCGTTTTCAAACTAAGCAAGTTAGCTGAAAAAAGGAATTGTCAAGTCCAACCATGTTTCAACCAATAGGGTAGGAGTCTGTAACTCCAACTGGTTGGAACACAGGTCTTATCAAAAACCCCCAAACTGGTTTAGGTTGAAATAAGAACTGTTTCCAAGCGACACCCTCTAAATCTCAACAATACTTACACCTGGCTCTGGCTGACTGATCCAGTATTTGTGCCAACATGCTGTTTCTCATTTCATGTTCCCTGTCAAACAAAACTAGTGTTTTTACTTGACGATGTTTGCAGAGTAGTTTTTAGTTTTAAACTCTTTAGTGTTAAAGTTGAATAGGCTATCAGCCTGTCCATTTATTAAGAAATGAAAATAACTGATACATAAAACACTGAGCGGTGCATCATATGAAGGTTACGGAACTCATCTTGAATTTGTTCACTGACCCATGTTATCATTGGTTGTATCAATAAAAGGTGATGACAGGTACTTTTACTCAAAGTTCTTACCATTAAAGCACATGAAAATCCTAAAACTTTTTGTGAAAAGTGTACAGAAAACTTCTAAAAACTTCAAAATTTTAAACCAAGACAGTTTAAACAACACTGCAACCTTACAGGGATTAATACTGCAAATGTATGAGAATTTTTTCATGCCAACTGGCTGTGTTGGATTTGTAAATAATAGTGGTGTTAAATAGATCTTACACATAGGTATTAGATGATTCGTGTATGTGTATTGCACAAAAGAAATAATAGGTTTATATTATTAATTTTATGGTAGAATGTACAGCCACTGACCAATTTTGGTACAGTCAAGTGTGTTCAAAAAGGTATACAACATCTCCCAACTTAGAAATTTACGGATGGCAAGGTTGGAAATGACAGAGCAAATAGGTTCAGCAGCTGGCTGAACAATCATCATCTGTGCTTCTCTAGGGGTTTAACTCAACAGTTTTCTTGATGGGGGAGGGGGTACAAATGAGGTTCATATAAATTTTATATCAAGGGTTCCTACGTCTTCAGAAATTAAAAAATCCGGGGTTTCCCAGGGCCTTTTTTACGTTTTTTCAGGGTTTTTCCAGGGCTATTGAAGCCTGGAATGAAAACAATGTTCATAACGATTTGTTTAAAATAACTTTCAAAAGGTAATGTAATCATTGCAAAACAACAATTTGCTCTAAAGTGTACATTATTTCGATACTATACAGTGGTTTCTAACACAAAACAATGTTTTGAAATTATAAGAAAAACTACAATACCAATTGTTAGTTGTACTGAAATCAACAAAATGCACCATTTCTTGAATTTATTCTTCCAATAAAATTCTGTGAGGTTTTCCAGGGCTTACATAAAAAAATTCCAGGGCTTTTGCAGGGTTTCCAGGGCTATAAAAAATTTCCAGGGTTTTCCAGGATTTCCGGGGCCCATACGAACCCCGTATAACCCAAAAAATGCCAGTCGCAAAAACCAGTTATCTAAAAAAATTCGCAAAGCTGGTATTTTTGCACAAGTAAACCCATGAAATCTACATGTTTGTAGTTGGGTCACATCATAGACCAGCTATTTACTACTTTACTGATCATGAAATAAATTATGATTGCATTTTCATACCTGCCAACATTAAGGAATCAGAAATTAGGACAGTTTTAATATTGCTCTTACCCCCCCCCCTCCCCAATACTCTACCCTGCTGCAAACCAAGCATTTTAGCCACACCCATGCAGTGAGAAGAAGAAGATCGAATCAGATCAATCATGGACTGCACTCTCCAACAAAACCCACGAGCTATTCAAAATAGGCGTAAACTGATCACAGACAAAAAAATCACTTTAAGCAAAAAACTTCAGGTCAAAAAAAATCTTGCAGACCTATGAGTCATGCCAATTATCCTCAAATGGGGCCCCTGGGTGTCTTTCTTTTAATTTAGAATTTTGGCATTGATATTTGCTCTTGACCAGCTGTTATTATTTTTAGAACCTGGATGTTGTCAGAAGATAATTACAGCTTCAGAAGTGAACCATGTTATGGTCTGTCCACACCCATTTCTTTACCAGTAAGAACGTACGTCCACCTGTCTAGACTAGCCCCATATGGTTATTTATAGGTGGCCCGCACTCTTATTATTTTGTATAATTCTAAATTCACCTGTATCTGTATTGATGTAATTTCTGGGTGCAAATAAAGATTGTTGTTGTTGTTGTTGTTGTTGTTGTCAATTAAAATGGCTTTGCCTTTTACTACGGTAGTACCTTGTGTGGCATAAGAAAATGGTGTAAAGCTCAACTCAAACCGAGTAATGACTTCTTCAATAACCTAGGATGTTTCAGAATATTAAATGCTTTTTAAGGGACTTATCCTGGCCTGAAACCTTTAAGAATGAGTTCTTCGATAAAAAGCACGTAAAGTGGTAAGTTGTAAGAGTAGTACGTATCTACTATCTACTCCGCAGGTCTCATATAAAAATTACTTTTAGTTTTAGTTTTTATACTGAATTTGTGTTGTTTTTACACGGATTAGAAAAAAATTACGATCAGATATCCATACAGCTATTAAACCACTTCAAACTGCATTATTCAAAACTCTAGGGTTTCAAACTTCACGAGGGTTGGGCTTCCACAAACACTGAAACAGACTCACATTCACAAACGAACTAATAGTATTCTACCTCTGAATTGCTTCCTGTCTCTGTTGCTCTTTCCCAGCATCTGGTCCCTAAATTGAAAAAAACATCAGCTCGCAGAATAGTAACCGCAGCTGGACTAAGATAAAACGAGCCACACATTACCGCCTGGTGCTGCTGAAGTTCTGCCAAACGTTTGGCACGAATTGCTGACAACTCGTCGTCCGCCATCTTGGAAGAGCAATACAGCCTCGACTTGAGAACCCCATTCTTTAGCAGGCGGGGGCCTGGTGCAGAGTTATCTCGCGCGCATTCTGGTAATTTGAACCAGCCAATCAGGAACGATTCTGTCTGCAAAACTGGGTGTTCGGTAAAAATTTCATTACGAACTCCATTTTATGCCATACCAGCCGTCCGTGTGGACAGGGACGTTAAGCCATTGGTCTAGTCCCTCGACGACTTAAAAGAACCCACTTACTTCTCGAAAAGAGCCTAGGTGTTGTGGTCTGTTAGTATTAACTGACTGAGGGCGTAAATTAATCGGTCTCAGAGAGATAATCATTGCTATTCGCTTATACGGCGGTCTGGCTAAGACCCTCAACCACCGAACTACTTACTGTGTTGAACAGGTTGCTGAAAACCCCCGCGGGGAACACCTGAAAATGTATTGTATACTGTTCTTTAAACTTTACTTAGTCCATTTTGAATTATTGCTCCGAAAGCGAATTAGTCGACAGTCATCAACTCAGTTGAGAATCATTTCTTGGCTTCGTGCAACAGAACTTGGATCGGCTTTTCACTAGCAAAACAACCAATTTGGTCTTCAGTTTCCTGTGTCCGAGGTTTTTTCAAGGAAGCTGTTATCAGTTTTCATCGGTATAGTGTCCTGTCAAATAATAACCGATAAATGTATTTAAAACAGAAAACTGAGCTTGCCACATAACAAAGTTTGACGTAGCTGTAATAAATTCGGGTTGCAACATTTTGTTATTGTAGATATATGTTATATTTAATGAATCGCAAGAGTTTCCCCACTCCCAGCCCTCCCACCCCTCCCCTTAATTTAGGCTACGCAAAAGGCTGATGCACTGGTAAATGCATTCCTTAAAAAAACTGCTTGGAAATAAAAGTTATGTGTGCCCTCATAACGTACTTGGCAATTTGTCGCATGCTTTTTCTTATGGCACGAGCGTACATCTCGATAGACACCCGCCTTAACTGCGCATCAAACGAAAGCATATCTGATTCGGAAATGCTTCCAATAAGAGTTTCAGATTAGAATGAAATGAGAAAGGAAGGCTTCAACCAAAAATGTGAAAGAGAGCTACGGAATTTTGCAAGAGAAGTGAACTTAAAAAATAACCACACTAAGCAAGGACCTTTTCTCAAACATCAAATACCAGTAAAATCTGATGGACAAATAGACTGTGTGCAGCAGTAATACTTGAGTTAAAAAGCACTTTATTGGTATCTTTTGAGTTTAGCACAGTTTTAAAAAAGTTTGTTAACCAAAACCGGCCGCCAATAAAATGTATTTTTACCCGAGTATTGCCTCTGCACACAGCCTATCTTAGTGTCTATTTCACTTCACTAACACAAGACCGTTACAACTAACGTTATTGCAAATTTCACATTCTATAAAAACAATATGTGAACTAGTCTAATTTTAAGGGTTCAAACACTTTAAGTGTAACCTGCTGTTAATGTTTATTGACAAAGGATACCAGTTATAAAAGTGGAAAGAAAAAATTGGCCACAGCATGTGAATCGACGAAGTCCTATTCATGACTACACCACACCTGTGCTTATGACTATACCCCCCCTCCCTTCCTTTAACAAAACTTTCTACCATCAGTCTCTTAACAAAACCCTATTCAGTCTTTTCTGCAAAGCAAAACTGCCACGGAAGGTCGTGCAATATCGAAGAAAAATGTCTTACGTGTCCAAAATGAGTTCTACTGAAACAGAAAATATATATAAATATTGGTCATTGTTCTATATCTATATAACAGAACTGTGTAGTCCCACACAAGTTCCATATCAACTATTTGTACCATTTTCTATAAGCACTTTATTCCTTCCGGTGAGTGTTAAAATTACTTTGTTCTCTTTAACTTGCATTATATTAAGATACAATCAAGGTGTATTTGTAAGGGTCTGCTCGCACCAAAACGCCGGGATAAGATAAAAATTGTTTGATTTGTCGAATTCAGCCACTCATCACTTGACTCTTCATGTTTCTATAATTTGTGGTTTTACAATGGCGTATATATTACTATAAATCTAAAAAAGATGACAAATAAAACCACTGAACCAAATATTGAGTATTGGGTAAACAAGCCCTAAATTGGCAAGACACAACTGCGCTCAACGTTTGACACATTTTTTGTAGTTTATCACTACTTCAGTTGAACCATAAATCTGTTCTGGTGTTTCTGATACATACCGCCCAACAACTTGGATTCTTGTTATCAGTGAGTTAGAGCTTCAGTTCAGAGACACCATTGTTGTCTAGTGTTATTTTTAAGTATGTAACACATAACGCAAATATAGACAAAAGCTGTGTTTACATAGAGCTTTATATATATACTACTAAATAATTAGTAAGTATGTTTGTGTTTGTTTCTCTCCGTAGACGAAATAAATATGTCCAGATTCAAAGTTATATGGATTTGAAAATGCATTGCCTGCAATAATGCTACACGTACTGCGGTTTTTCTAATACCGTTGTATGGTCGTGACTTCATATGCATGAACAGTAGAGTAATTTACAAAATATACGAGCGATTAATTTGTGAGTCAACAAAGAGCACTGATTTGTGGATTTTCTCCGGTAAACCTGTGTTTGTTTAGAGGGGTAGTGGGGAACGGGTATTAAAAGAATATTCAAAAGGGGTCGAACTTGAAGACTCGAGCAGCGGAACTTAGTTTGAGGAAACCCGTATTTCTTTAAAAGACTATTGAAGACTACCTCGGGCCACTTTCAAAGTTGTAGGAAAAAAGTAAAGAATTCTTTTTATGTAGTAAAAATGTCTAACTAAAACAAAGATCTCTGTGCCTACGAAATTATTAATTCTTTTCCGCAAATACGTCACGTGTTACCAGTTTGAAAGAGTGCATTCAATGAGAGTTTGGAGGGATTAAACCAAAATGCTCTAGAGCCTTTATTGTCTATATAGACACAAATATACTATCCTAACAAACTACTGATCATAACCGTACTGCAAAACCTAACTCCCACTAACCACCTCGATTGAACGTTTAGAAAGTTTAAACAATTTTCTACAGTGGAGTCTACTACCAATTAACACATAGAAAAGTGGTTCTCAGATAAAATATTTATCGCTTCACATATTTCAAATCACATCAGTCAAGTTGATATGGGATCTTCAGTTGAACTTATATTTAATGAAAACTCAGAGATCAAAGAGTAAATAGGAAGGGCTGGAAAACTGCTAGAACTTCAAAACAACTGCAGGCGCAGTAGGCCAATCGAAGTTGACCTACCACATTTTAACTCGACGGAGGTCTTCCCCTATTAGACAATGAAAATGTTGTATCACATAGAAACCTACTAACGTGACAAGTGAATCGTAAAATAAAACTTCAGGGAGGGTATTCATGTGTATAACACCTGTCTGTTCATAAGTACTGAAGCCGCTCATTGCAGCAGGACGTCTTGCAAAAAGGAAATGATCGTTTAGTTCAACACAACAAAAGATGGTAACAAAATCCTATGTGGATTATTAGCTTTGATGGCCTAATGTTCTTATGTTTTTGTATTTTTGCAGCTATGTAAATATTATCCCTTGAACATATTAAGAGTGTATGAAAAAGCCCTGCTGCCACCACAACGATATAGACAAAATTTGGGGATTTGTCAAAAGAACACATGTGCAATGAAGTTTTCTATCATTACAAATCCATTCGTCTTTTTTCCGTATAAATTTGCACCTTGGTATTGCACTAGAGACCAACTGTATTTCCAATTTGTGGATCTCCAGCTTGGTCTTCTTCAGTTTGGAAATTGAAAATACTGTATCAAAATATCTATTGTTGCGTGTATAATCGAGAAAAGAAAACTGTCAGAGTGACACCACCCGCAGACGCTTGTTCATGAATAAAAAACACTAACAAAAATAACACAATAATTAATGCAACCAAAAGTCCTGACGTGGCTGTAGTTTGTTCAGTTCAACACAACCGAATCTGGCAGCAAGAACGGCTGCAGGAATTAGGTAAGCTTTTTTGGCTTTTCAAACGTTTTGCGAAAATTCACTTTCTTACCACCACAGATTCATTTGTTTTGCGTTAGTTGTGTATGAAATATTTTGTTCTTTTTCATTTCCTTTAATGGCAGAGCAATTTAACGTTGATTCATTTTGTTGTACTCACTTCTTCCAAAAGTCACTTTTTCTGAGGTGAAGTGAAGAGAGGAAATGAACTGATCGCTATGGATACTACCAAATTTACACCAAGTCAAATAGCTTTTATTGACACAAAAAGGGAATTAATTATTTTATTTTTGTTGCAATTGCCTCCTTTTAGTTTATCAGTTTGTTATCATTTAGAGCCTCAGACTATTTGTTCAGCGGTGTTGATACACTTGTAAAGGGTTCTGAAAGGGGGGAGGGGATCCCATTTCCCAGCCGAATTTTTCTCAAAACCCTAGTCCTAATTATTAGAAATTCTAGTGTATCACAAGAAAATATGTATCCTATTCCTATTTTCTATAATTTTAGAGATTGCAAATTCCATTCCCAGTAACTCAAACCCCATTTTCCAGCCTAAAATAAAGCAAACCTCAGCTCCCATTTTACCCCTTCAGGAACCCTCCTAGCAACATGGGATGCTGTATGCAGGGGACCAGTACATTGTTAGCTTAACAAACAAACTGACAGTTGACGTTTTGAACTTTAACTGATTAAAGTGGCTCTCAACTGTTTTTCGTTTTGCTGTGTCACTTTTTCATATATCGGAAATAAAACACTATTTAGCTCGGGAAAGGTATGTCGTCTGATTCGAATCTTGGTTCACAATAGCCCCTGTTCACCCTGGGGGAGGACGTATACTCCATATGTCCATATGAGTATGTTGCTTTCCTGGGGGTATGGTTTTCAAACCAATTTTGTTTCAAATAAAGCCAAGGTTTTAAGGTTTTGGCGGCACTGAATTCTTGGATAACTGTTCACCATGGAGAGAACGATCGAATGGTCGACGTGCGTTTGCTCAGCTAGAAAACTATTACAAAAATACTTTCAAAAAGCAGAAACATTTTTTAGAGACCAAAAAGTTTCTACAAATATGACTTGCGGCTGCGTTAGTAAAGCTACCACAGCACTTGCATTCTTGCTACGCCCCGATATATACAAAGACAGTACCGGTATTAGACCATTTGTCCACGTCCCAGTTCTCAGTAGCTTTATGATGCGATAGATTTTAAATAATCTTAACCTGCATCACACATGAACGTATCACCAGAGTCGAGAGTCTTAAAGCATGAATCCAAACACTTGTTTAGGTTTTGCTCCTGCTGTGAAGATTGTTCTCTCCCCAGCTACAAAAGCAATTACTGATTAGCTTTTCATCTAGCCTCTAATGCAGCCGCCTTATTTCCTTCGACGCGATCCCCTTAGCGAAGGAAAAAGGCGCTTCAATGGTGGCCACCTACTCTCCCGCTCTTCTCGCCATTTTTCCTTACGCAACTTCCCGTATTACAGCGCCACCAAGCAATCTCGTCTGCCACCGTTCGTTATTAGCGGCATGGTTAGCAAAGGCTATTTAGATAGGAGACTCAACAAATTTCGATTTTTATGCTGAACAAACTGTGACCGTGTACATTTTTAAAACATAAACTATCCGTACAAGTTTTGTTCTGTTTTACGTGTGAGCCCAAGTACTCTTGCTGATTAGTTGTTCACTTATATTTCAACACCGTTTGTGTTTTTGCACGGTTAAGACCAAAAGACAAAGGAGAAAGCGAATTGAAAATATAACAAAGAAACGGACAAGTTTCATTACCAGTCTCGCTCAGTCAACTAAGCTATAAATGGCTCAAATTCTTGTCCATAAAAACCAACAGGTTATAACTCCCCAAACACACTTTGTAAGACTTTGTGGAACTTTTTTTTTACAAATGATAAAAAGCTTCATAACCAGACACCTTCCGTCTAGACCTTAGCACCTTATGAAAAATAGTATCATTAACAACAAAAACATTATCAGGAAACACAATAGAAATGGCAAAGACAAGGGAATTATGTATTATATGGCAGCAAAACCATCAATTCTATATTACTTGGCATCACGTGCAAAAGAGTAACCATTGGTCGGCGCGCCAGCTCTGAGTAATCTTTAAGACGAGACATTACCCTTAACACTTGGTTTCACCTGCAGCAGAATTGAATGAGGCAACCAGAGTTAAGACCTTACTTGAATCCAAACACTTGTTCTGAGTCTGTCTCCTACTGTGAAGGCTGTTATCTCTCCAGCTATTGAGGCGATGGTCTAATTGATGAAAAATTTATAAGCTGGACACTTTGTTACCATCTTAATTCTATACTTCTCAGCTCGTGGTTTGATCTCGAGTCAATATGGCGTCTTTGTTGGCTTTTATAATCATTGGAGTCTTAACTCAAGTGGGTGGTTCACTGGCTGATACAGGTAAGCCATAACCATTCAGTTGTAGTTTTTACAGTAGTTTTGGGTTTTTTTTTAAATTCTAAAGTGGTTCTATTTTAGCATGACGTTTTGTTCTGGTACAAGTGAAAAGTTCACTTTTTTTGTCGTATTTTTTGACGTGGAATTTGAATTTGGCGTTAAGGGTTAATATGAATTTCACGTAAAGTTTTAGCTGTTGGCCGTGAAGGTTTACTTTGAACGAAGATTTATTTTTTGTTTTAATATGGCTTTTGTTTTTCTAAACTTGAGAAGTTTTACGTTGATGTGAAGTTTTACTCTGACACGAACAAGTTTAACTTTTTCATTTTGATATGGGAGTTTAATTTCGAGGGAAGAAGTTTTACGCCAATAAGAAGTTTTACGCCAATAAGAAGTTTTACTTTGACATGAAAATTTACTTTGACGTAACAATTTACTTTGACACGAAGATTTTTTATTTTAAGATAAACATTTACTTTGACATGAAGATTTACTTGGACATGAAGTTTTTCTTTGGCGTGAAGCAGTTTTTCTTTTTACTTTGATGTGGATTTTTTACATGAAGAAAATTTACTTTTAGGTGGTTTCTTTCGACGAAAGAAGTTTTACGTTTCACTTAGATGTGGTTTTATTTCAATGGTTGAAGTTTTTCTTTGGTTTACTTTAGCGTGAAGAAGTTTTTCTTTATACTTGATACTTTTTTGTTGCGACGGCATGAACGAGTTTACGTGTTAACATCATGTTATACCACATATGTGGAAAACCATTTTATACTTCTTTCTTATAATTATGTCTGTTTTGTGTGTTATCTTTCAGTTTTTGACTTCGAGGAAAACTCGGAACTGTGCAACTTCCAGTGGCCAGATGCATCAAGCATCGATGTGAGTAAGACACACTACAAGCATGGCGAGAAATCCTTAGAGTGGAGATGGGCAGCAGGTGATACCCTCAATCTAGATTTATCGTCCAAGAATATCTTTGGCGATGCCGTAGAGAAAGGCGGACTGCGGCTCTGGATCTACAACGTTCAAGAGATGCGTGCAAAGTGTTTAACAATAACGGTGGAAACAAAGTTGAAAAAAATCAAGAGCAGAGTAAAAAATAACACCCCGCTCAAAAATTGTCTCACGTCTTCCAGCAGTTCAAGATCACACTCCTCTTCATTTTATATTTCGTTGGATTTCACCGGTTGGAGAGCAGTGTGGGTGGCTTTTAAGGAATTTAAAGACTGCCCCACCGAAGCTTCATCGAGTGGGAAATGCTACCAAAGACAGGTGACTGAGATTAAAATCACTGCGCCTGACACCGTCGCAGAAAATCCTGTTTACATTGACCTCCTTCGATGGACCGATAGAATCAGTAAACAATCACGTGATCAGATTGTTCCTCCAATCAAAAGTGATTCGACTTGCTACGATTGCGCAAGTCTTCACACCGACAAAGCTGGCCATGAGGAAGCCGCTCTTGATATGCACGACAGGTCTGTATTCTGGCAGCAAACTTATCGATGGAGCTTGCATGACGCTCCCGATGCAGATTCGCTTGATGACCCAGTCTTAGAAGAAAAACTTTCTGAACTTAAACTCATTGAAAAACGTCTTCTGAACTGGTACGCTGATGAGAAAAAATCCTACATAAAACTAGCTAATCTTCCTCAGGATATGACGTATCCATCAAGTGTTGTGACAAATAACTTCTACCTCAGGCAGCGTTGGGATGGTTCAGAAGGCCTGATGAAGAATATAAACAGTGCTTATGAAGAGTTTCGCAAGTTACAAGTACGGAGGGCTCGTACAGGAATTATGGGCTCGCCTTTGTTTTGCAAGGTCAGTGGATGTAAATTTTATGGACCAAAAATACTAGAAAGTATTATGATTGTTGTGCAAGTTGTAAACCTGACTCTATGTTGAGTCCTTGGTGGAGAGGGTAGGGGTATTAGTGAGAAGCACTTGGGAGAGAGGGGTTTAATCAAGACTTGATCCCTGACGAGGTTCAAACAAAGGCTTAGATTGCTGAAAACAATCATAAATGTCAGAAATGTAACTTTCAATGTCAAACTTAAACCATTTCCTTCCGTAGTTTAGCAACATAAATTTACGAATTCATTTCAGTTTGTTTTGTTTCTTTTGCTTGCGTCAAACTCATATATATTTTATTTATTTGGAAAAAGGGAGACTTAGTAAAGAGGGGGCTAGTTTGAAATTTTGATATCTTAAGGGGGCGATGCATTTTAGCGAGGGATATTTAAACAAGAGTTTACAGGCAAAGATACTTGCAATTCTCTTAATAGTTTGTAACTGTTTGTTCCATTATTTTTCAAGACCTCCAAACACGGGATCTCTAAACTACCTGGAGGAGACAGAGAGTTTTCGCTTGTGATGGACAAGGTTCTACTTCCATTGGCGTTGGAAAAGCATTTGAAGTCTCGCTCACTGGAGGTTTTAAACACTGCATGCCAGTGGGCAAAGAAATACAATAGAGAACCTGCGCAGGAGCTAGAAAATGATGATGTCGAAGCAGTAGTTGGAAATGACAACGAAATGAAAGAAACTTTTCTTGACGCCTATGGAAGCGACGATGGCAGCGCAACTCTACCAGATGACTGCACGGGCGGTCATCAACAAAGCTATGCCAAAATTATAAATGCTATCAACCGGATAAACACTAAACGTGAACAAAACCTTGTTTTGTTATTCGATTATGTTAAAGACCAAGGCTGGACAATGGGAAGTGCGATTGGTTCCGGTGATCATGAAATGAATCGCAATGGCAACGGTTTTACTCATGCTATATTCTTGCTGAGAAATGAACTAAGGGCAAGAGGTAAACTCCAAGGTCTGATAGATACATTGAAATGGTACACGGACTTTAATGAGGTATATCAGAGTCCTAACTTTGAATACCAAGGAACGACTGCAGACCGGATGAGAACGTTGTTGCTGTTCAGGCTCTTCACAGTATTGGTAATGCCAGAAGACACGCCAGAGAAGAAACAGGAAAAGGTTCGTGATATGGAACATTGGAAAAGATGGTACAGCAACATTTTGAAAGTAAACAAAGCTCTAGGTGGTTTGATCAAACCAGACTACACAACATTTCACCACCACACCTTCTACGGTAACGGGTACAGTCCAGTTGCTCTTCATATAGCTGCATTGGTGCAGTACCTCAGAGAGGGGACGAGTTTTGATGATCCACCGGAAACTCCGAATCTCACGAATCTCAAGAAAGCTCTAGAAGTACTCAAGATAGCTAGTGTGAAATACTCTACGCCCAACAGTATTGGAGGAAGATTCCCTGACTATTCAAGGGCTTTTCTGGCCAGAACAGTTCCAGCCTTTGCGTACCTTGCGGTCACACCTCCATCGTGGTTAACTAATGCTGACAACAGTCAGTTGGGAGATTTGGGAGATCTGAAAAACTCTGAAGCAAGGACCTTTTTACGCCTCTATGATGTCACTGGACCACACGACTGTGGCAATGCCGATGATGAAAATGTCCGTGCTTTGAAGCAGTATCTCTGTAGAGGAGAAATTGAGTCTCAAATTTACTACCTTACTTCTCTTGGATCACTTCAAATCATGCAGGAGATAAAAACCAAAGCCGTTGCTGGGTCACTTCGACCAGAGGAATCTCCCAAAGGACACTGGGCGAAGAACTTCGGAGCACTTTCAATACATCGGCGAGAAAACTGGGCCGTGACTGTAAAAGGATTCAATTACTTTGTCTGGGATAAAGAGTCTTCCTGTGTTGAAAACGTGTATGGACTCTACCAGAGTCATGGAGCTTTGCTCATCGCCAACAGTGAAGACGACCTAAAACATCATGACGTGAAGAACGGATGGGACTGGACAAGAGTGCCTGGAACTACATCTATAGGTTTCAACTTCAACGGGTTAAAAACCAAAGGCGATAGACGGTACAACAAGAGGCCTCTTGCTGGTGGAGTAACCTTCAGTGGACGTAGTCCCTACTCCCTATCAACTTCAAATGGAATGTTTGGAATGGACTTTAAACAACCTGATTACGAACTGCCTAACAATTCACCAATGAGTGGTGTTGACTTTAGATTCAAAAAGTCCGTTATGTTCCACGATAATTTTCTTGTCTGTTTAGGATCTTCAATCGCCACAAGTGGTGTATCAAATAATAAAAGAACATATACGACACTCTTTCAAGACAAAGTAATTGGGTCAAGAAGAAAGGACAGCGCTAATGATTGCTGTTGTAAGCAAGGAAAAAAGTGTCGCTGCCATCGAAGACAAGTTGGCAGTACTTCAGTCCACAGATGTGGTGCCGGAACTGATCAAACTCCCGCTGACTGGGATGAAAACTTGGCCAGCGTAGTGCTTGAAGACACAAAAGGAAACAGGTTTGGCTTTATGTCAGTTGCTGTAAAGGAAAGTGTTGTAGAAGTCCTGACAGTAACAGGAGGCGAAATCTACAACTTAACACCTTTATAAGCAAATTATGAGATCTGGGCTGTAGCGAGTTTAAACTTTAGAATAGAGAGCTGGCTAGCTGTAGTCTGACAGAATGAGATACTATGATTTATTTACTTGTAAAGTTTCAGAGACAGATAGGAAGGGTTTGCATCGTTTAAACATAAGTATAGTTGAGTTAATCTAAAAAGGTAATACGATCAATAAAGAGTAACCGGTTTAGCTTCTTAAAAAGCTCGATACTGATTGGATATTATTCTCTCTGCATGCATAGTTCTGTAGTTCGGCTATCCGAGTTAGAATTTTTTTCCTGACATCACACATAACTATATGCACTACCCATGTATGTACACTGGGAAAACCACTGCTCTATAGAATATCATGGTAGACAAAAAAGATCAAAATTGTCTTAGTAGGACATGGCATTACGAAAGATTGGAACAGACGTTGCTCAAATGACGTTGCCAAGTTGGATGCTAAACAACAACAACTTTTGTTTGCATTTCCTTCTGTAATACACAATTACATTATTGAATATAATGCACTATGCTTTATTTTTTTTATAGTAAAAATCTAACAAGCAGGTAAAGAAAATGTAGCTTTATAACAAAGGAGATGCCCAGGGCCTAAATAAACCGTAGATTTTCTTGTTAGACGGCAGGCCTATAACGGTTCTAGGTGATTTTTGTAGCCTTCATTCTAATATGTTAGACAAAAAAAAATTGGTTCCTTGACTAGGTTTACAATGCATAGCGGTTCAACTGTTGGAGGGATCAAGGAATAGGAAATTTAGTGTGGCATGCGATAATATTAGTAGTAATAATAACAATAATCCAGATAAAAAACGAAATTACTGCTACTACTGCTACTACTACTACTACTACTACTACTAATAATAATAATAATAATAATAGCAATAATAATAATAGCAACATTAATAATTACAGCAATAGTAATGTTGATGATGATGATAGCAATACATAGAGATTACCACAGTCGCTAATTGTAAGTTGTTCAATGAAGTCTCCGCAAATCGAAACTGATGTGCAAAAATGCGAAGTGTTATGATGTAACCTTATAATGAAACTAAATGACCTTTAACTTTCCCAGGTATACTGTCAAGAATCCTCATTTACAAGGGCTCCACTTCCAACCCAGTACGGTTCAAACTACACCATCTTCCAAGGGAATCGGCGGTCCAACGAGTGCAACTTACTGTAAAGCCTGGTTTGATCACGGGGTAAACCAAGCAGGCCAGAAGTATCAATACACTATAGAGGTGATCATAATTAAGTTTCATAATGCCAAACAAAAAAAATATGTGTTTCCGGTTATATGCTTCTTAAAACTAGGGTAGGTCGGCCTATCCTAGCTCGCTGTTGAAGTTTTTGTCATTGTTCTCCTCCTTTTTCTTCCTTTTCTTCTTCGTTTCCTTTTTACTCTCATTTTACTTCTTCGTCTCCAGATGCCTACTTTTTAAAACTAGGGTAGGTCGGCCTATCCTTTTTTTGCAGTATTTTTGGGTGCCTGAAGTACTAACTGCTATATCTACATTTTTCAGTCTTTCGCGTTGTGTCACGGCTCGTTGCTCCTTCATTTTCAATGGCTAACAGTTTGATCTCGGTTTACGTATTCCACTGCCCGCAAACGTTGCAAAAACACTTTTAGTGAAGTTATTTTTAATATAAGATGCAACAAAACAGACTTGAAACTGAAAACGTTTTTCTGCGAGAAGAATTAATTGTAAAAAAAAACAAATACGACATTGAAAGAATTAGGGTCGGTGACCTTAACTTAGGAATAATCGGTAACCGGAAATACACATATTGTTTCGTTTGGCCTAATGGATGGATAGACCAGGGGCTAAAGATAGTCGGTTAAATTCCTATTGCAAAACTAGCTACAAGCTCGCTGTTGAATTTTTTTGCCATTGTTCTCCTCCTTTTTCTTCCTTTTCTTCTCCGTTTCCTTTTTACTCTCATTTTACTTCTTCTTCTTCAGATGCCTACTTTTACTTCGTCTTCTACTTCTGACACTTTTCACCCTTTCTACTTTTACTTTATCTACTTTTACCACTTCTACTTCTTCTTGTTCTTCTCCTCATTCTTCTTCTCTCTTCTTCTTTTTTTTCTTCTGCTGTTACTTCTTCCACTTCTTCTAGTTCTTCTTTTTCTTCTCCTGCGTCTTACTCCTGTTTTCCTTGTTTGTGTCCTCCTCCAAGGTTAAAGGCAGAAATGAATTACCGGCGCCTCGGCTGAGCGGTTCTGACTACACTATCCTCAAGCGTAACTCTAGGGCCCACGTGGTGAAGATAGACAGAGGATTGCGGAGTGGCACATCCTCGGCGTTTGGTTATGTCATATTTGGTAACAATGTTGTAGTTAACTCAGTAGACAATGCCGGTACACGTTTCGCTGATGCAACGAAAGGTCCGGTCAAAAAAGTTAGTGCTCGAAGCATTGTGATGGCGCAATATGATAGTAGTTACGGCTTAGCCCTTAATATAAGTTCTCCAAATCTAAATCTCCGAAGGGAACAAAATGCTCCAAATTGGTGCCCGTCTGTACGAAAATGGCCTCGCCGACCGGTGAAAAACAGCGATGTTGGCGAAGGATACGAGTTCTGCGCTGAAAGCGAAGCCGTTACTGTTTCGGTGACACTTATACACGGCGGTTTCACTATCAGATCACCTTGCTTTGTTAATGGTGAAGAAAGACCGCTTGATAGCAAAGTTTCAATTACCGGAAGTAGCCGAGACACCATCGAGTTCACCCTAAAGAATGGGTTTACAACTGAAGTACACTTGACCGAGGGAAGCCCGTCGGAAGCTTAACGATTGTAACAATGACAGCAATAATAATGGTGACAATAATAATGACGAGAGTTATATTAGCAACTACAAAGGATAACGCCAAAGACGACAACAGCAGAAACAGTACCAACAACAAAAGCAACAGCGATAACAACAACGGTAACAACTCCAATGGCAGCGGGGACGACGATGACATCGTAACGACAATGGCTGCGAAAGAATACCTGTACCAATAACAATGAATCACTCGGTAAATCAAAATGGCTGACAGAACATTCACAATCCTTGAGCTGAAAATGTCTACAGTCAAAATATCTTCTACATTTTAGGTAACGATTAGTTGCCGATCTAGTTTCTGATTGGCTGATTCACATGCTGGTTAGCTGGGTCAGCTTTCAAGATGGCGACACGCTCAAAACATAGTTGAACCCAGTCTCTTGGCGTAGGCTATGTGAACGGAGCCATCTTTAAAAAGTGGCTAAACAGATTTGATAATACTCTGAGCCCGGTTGCTCGAAGATGAGTTAGCGCTAACTCAGAGTTAAATATTTAACTCACGATTGAGTTTACCTCCTTGAAGATTGATTTTGGCTGTCGTTTTTGATTTACATAAATGGATTTACTTTGTGTTTTCTTCAGTAATAATTTGGAAAGACCAGATGCATTTCTTGACGAAGGAATTATGTCTAAAGTTTCACCAAACCCTGGGTTAATATTAACTCACCTTCGAACAACCAGGCCCAAAAATGATTAACCTACTGAAAAAGATAAAAACGTTTTCGCCGTTGAAGAGTAAGCCGAAGCATGCGGATTTTGATCAATGTGGGTTGATATGCTACATTTTTCGCCCCGAGATTGGTTTTAAGGCTGGTGTTTGTAGCGTTAGCCCTTGGTCAGAGCAGACTTAGGAATAATGGGAAACACTGTGCAAACCCGACTAACTATGGGGATGTTGAACAGACCAGACTCAGGCATCGTGGGACTGTTTTTAAATTAAGAAATGGTCCATGCTTGGCGTGCGTCTATCGAGTTATGGATGCACGCGGGAAGTTGGGAGAGCACGAGAG